>VONZ01001729.1:0-65000 GCA_012976165.1 Labeo catla
AATGAAAACATTATTTGTTTAAATGTTTACACCTGTTTTTCATTGTTATCTGAACGTTACGTAAGTTGCGAAGGGAACATTTCATTCTATCATTTGACAAACATGAATGTTCTCTGAAACTACACAGGTAACAAATGTAGGTAATAAAAGCATTGAACACTGTAAAAAAAAGTATAAAACTTACAAAAAAGTTATTTCAACTTAAAAAATTAGTGTTTGTGCTGCCTTACAATTTTAAGTTTACTCAACTCATATTCACGTTTTTATGTAGCACAACTTAACATTTCACACAATTAACAACAAGTTGTAAAATGTTAAAAGGTTGTCGTGGTTTGATTGATATTTAAAGTTTACAAACTGTCTCTTACAATGTTGCACTGTTAGCTGGGTAATACCTAATTAATGTTTATTAATAGTTAGAATAACTAAAACATTTCAGAAATAATAGGTTCCTGGAATGATGACATTTGTACTAACCATTTCAGAATGTTATTAAAGACCAGATAACATTGAACAAACGTTCTATTAACGTTATTGGAAGGTTTGTTTATAACTTTGAAAGAACCTTGTCAGAATGTTCACTGAAAAAAACTTACTAAACACTTAAAAAAGTTGTTTCAACTTAAAAAAAAAAATTAGTTGTTCATGCTGTTTTTTTTTTTTTTTTACGGTGGTGGAACATTGTTAAAATGTTGAAATGTTGTGGTGGTCTGATTGCTATTTAAAGCTTACAAACTTTTCTTACAACTAACTTGTCACCCAAAAATAGCATTATTTGCGCAGTTTTTTTTAATATTGAATAAGAATGTTAAAATGCCATTTTTGTCATGATTAGAATGTTATTTAGATGTTACAAAAATTGTAAGTGAATATTTTCTCTCATTGTTATGAAGAACATATATCAAATATTAATATTAAAGTTAATAACATTAGTAAAAGTTGTGAAAATATTCCCTGTTAGCTGGATAGTAACTAATTAATGTTTAATAATAGTTCTGAAATATTTCAGTAATAATAGGTTGCATGAATGATGATATTTGTACTAACCTTTTCAGAATGTTATAAAAGACCAGATAACATTGATCAAAAGTTCTTTTAACGTTATTGGAAGAAGGTTTGCTTCTTCAACATCCACCACTTCAACATTACATTTACGCATTCAGATTCATAATAAACTCAAATTCACACTATACAGGTCCTTTTCAAAAAATTAGCATATTGTGATAAAGTTCATTATTTTCTGTAATGTACTGATAAACATTAGACTTTCATATATTTTAGATTCATTACACACAACTGAAGTAGTTTCAAGCCTTTTATTGTTTTAATATTGATGATTTTGGCATACAGCTCATGAAAACCCAAAATTCCTATCTCAAAAAATTAGCATATCATGAAAAGGTTCTCTAAACGAGCTATTAACCTAATCATCTGAATCAACTAATTAACTCTAAACACCTGCAAAAGATTCCTGAGGCTTTTAAAAACTCCCAGCCTGGTTCATTACTCAAAACCGCAATCATGGGTAAGACTGCCGACCTGACTGGTAAGACTGCCGACCTGACTGCTGTCCAGAAGGCCATCATTGACACCCTCAAGCAAGAGGGTAAGACACAGAAAGAAATTTCTGAACGAATAGGCTGTTCCCAGAGTGCTGTATCAAGGCACCTCAGTGGGAAGTCTGTGGGAAGGAAAAAGTGTGGCAGAAAACGCTGCACAACGAGAAGAGGTGACCGGACCCTGAGGAAGATTGTGGAGAAGGACCGATTCCAGACCTTGGGGGACCTGCGGAAGCAGTGGACTGAGTCTGGAGTAGAAACATCCAGAGCCACCGTGTACAGGCGTGTGCAGGAAATGGGCTACAGGTGCCGCATTCCCCAGGTCAAGCCACTTTTGAACCAGAAACAGCGGCAGAAGCGCCTGACCTGGGCTACAGAGAAGCAGCACTGGACTGTTGCTCAGTGGTCCAAAGTACTTTTTTCGGATGAAAGCAAATTTTGCATGTCATTCGGAAATCAAGGTGCCAGAGTCTGGAGGAAGACTGGGGAGAGGGAAATGCCAAAATGCCTGAAGTCCAGTGTCAAGTACCCACAGTCAGTGATGGTCTGGGGTGCCATGTCAGCTGCGGTCAATGCAGCTAGCTATCAGGAGATTTTGGAGCACTTCATGCTTCCATCTGCTGAAAAGCTTTATGGAGATGAAGATTTCATTTTTCAGCACGACCTGGCACCTGCTCACAGTGCCAAAACCACTGGTAAATGGTTTACTGACCATGGTATTACTGTGCTCAATTGGCCTGCCAACTCTCCTGACCTGAACCCCATAGAGAATCTGTGGGATATTGTGAAGAGAAAGTTGAGAGACGCAAGACCCAACACTCTGGATGAGCTTAAGGCCGCTATCGAAGCATCCTGGGCCTCCATAACACCTCAGCAGTGCCACAGGCTGATTGCCTCCATGCCACGCCGCATTGAAGCAGTCATTTCTGCAAAAGGATTCCCGACCAAGTATTGAGTGCATAACTGAACATAATTATTTGAAGGTTGACTTTTTTTGTATTAAAAACACTTTTCTTTTATTGGTCGGATGAAATATGCTAATTTTTTGAGATAGGAATTTTGGGTTTTCATGAGCTGTATGCCAAAATCATCAATATTAAAACAATAAAAGGCTTGAAACTACTAGTTGTGTGTAATGAATCTAAAATATATGAAAGTCTAATGTTTATCAGTACATTACAGAAAATAATGAACTTTATCACAATATGCTAATTTTTTGAAAAGGACCTGTATGTTTAATGTACATCTTTTCTTTGGTTATGTACTCTTTATATTCAAACACACTACATATGCACATAGGCCGCTGTATGAGTTTGTTTGTAAAATGTCAAACATGAAATGCAAAGCTAAAGCAGGAAAGGATGTAAAGTGTTTGGACAGAACATATCATACATTATTATCTGAGGTTCACTCATGTTTGTTTAATGTTCTAAGTGTTTTGGACAAAATTACGTTTACCTTTTACTTCAAAAACACTTTGGTGTTGGTCTTGTTATGATGCCTTCAAAGCAATAATAATCATGTTAAAGCATAAGAGAAATTGGCACAATTTTAGACTATTTAAGCTTTGAAGGATAAGTTTGCCAAATTTTAACCAACTCTGAATTGTTACTGTATCAGTAGTATAAGTAAATGCCCACTGTGTTTGCTTTTTCAGTGTGACCTATACAAGAAATCCCCCCAAAACTACAGAATGTACTTGCGCATTTTTATATTCTCTAGTCGTGTAGCACCGATTAAAAAATATATTTTTACTGCATAGACTGAAATTTGAATAAAAACTTATCTTGTCAGCGGTGATTTGCCCCATTAATAGATGGAGACGTGTCAGAAAATGTTTGCGCTGGGTTGAAGTGGATCACCCACATAAGAACACGGCATGTGTGAGCTTGTGCATTTTATAGTTTTGTTTGTTGTGTTTGCTACCATCCATGAAAAGACACAACGGCAGCTACGAAGATCTTGCTTTGAATTGACAGCTGTTAAATGCTCTTCACTGGTATTGCAACGAATGCTCCTGCAAAAGCAAAAAACAACATAAATCACATATAAAATGCTTACATTTCATCTGGATGTGATCATCATAGAGCTTTTAGACCAACATCAGGGTGCAACAAGAGTTCACATACTACGCCTAAGAGCTTCTTTCCAAAAGCTGCCATTTAGTTTAATTGCACTAAGCAATTAAGCGTCGCAAAGAAAAAAAAAAGCACATACTTTTTGCCTGATGTCTATTCCTGCGTGTAATTCCCACGTATACTGCAGCGATTGTGAGCACAATGAAGAGAAGCCCGCACACTGAAGACGTCACAATGAGGCTCTGGACGTTCGGATCTGGTTCTGTTTGCTGTTGTTGTTCTGCAGAAACAACAGGAGATCATTATATATTTGTGTTGGAGTAGTGAATAGGTGTTCCCTGTGGTCTTCAGGTTCCATAGAAAGCTGTCTTTTGGATGCACACCCTGTATCTGAAATACTCAGCACGGCAGACAAACTGTCAGTCAAAGGGCAAAACCATGGCTGCCATTCCCAAGGAACAGATGGATAAATAGATAAAATGAACATCTTTAAGTTATTTGTGACAGTAAAAGAAAAATTATTTTTCTTATTTCTTACACAAGAGCTCAGGCGCTCACATTTAGTTTTAAAAAGTCAGAATTATGAGATATTATAGTCAGAATTATGATAAAGCCAGAATTGTGAGAAATAAATTCAGAATTATGAGATATTATAAAGCCATAATTATGAGATATTATAAAGTCAGAATTATGAGATATTATGAAGTCAGAATTATGAGATATTATGAAGTCAGAATTATGAGATATTATAAAGTCAGAATTATGAGACATTATAAAGCCAGAATTGTAAGATATAAAGTCAGAATTATGAGACATAAAGTCAAATTATGAGATATTATGAAGTCAGAATTATGAGATATTATAAAGTCAGAATTATGAGATATTATGAAGTCAGAAATATGAGATATTATAAAGTCAGAATTATAACGAAGTCAGAATTATGAGATATTATAAAGTCAGAATTATGAGATTTTATGAAGTCAGAATTATGACATATTATAAAGTCAGAATTATTATGAAGTCAGAATTATGACATATTATAAAGTCAGAATTATGAGATATTATAAAGTCATAAGTATGAGATTTTATGAAGTCAGAATTATGAGACAAAGTCAGAATTATGAGATATATAGTCAGAATTATGAGATATTATAAAGTCAGAATTATGAGATATTATAAAGCTAGAATTGTAAGATATAAAGTCAGAATTATGAGATTTTCTGAAGTCAGAATTATGAGAGTCAAATTGTGAGATTAAAGTCAAATTATTATGAAGTCAAATTATGAGATCAAATTATGATATTTATAAAGTCAGAATTATGAAGATTATTATATAAAGTCAAATTATGAGATTTTCTGAAGACAGAATTTTTAGATATTACAAAGTCAGAATTATGGGATATTATAAAGTCAGAATTATTATGAAATCACAATTATGAGATATATTTTAAAGTCAAATTATGAATTTTATGAAGTCAAATTATGAGATATTATGAAGTCAAATTATGAGATTTTATGAAGTCAAATTATGAGATATTATAAAGTCAAATTATGAGATTTTATGAAGTCAGAATTATTATGAAGTCAAATTATGAGATATTATAAAGTCAAATTATGAGATTATGAGATATTATAAAGTCAGATTATGAGATATTATAAAGTCAAATTATGAGATTTTCTGGAAGTCAGAATTATGAGATATTGTAGTCAAATTATTATGAAGTCAAATTATTATTATGAAGTCAGAGAGATATATTATGAAGTCAAATTATGAGATTTTATGAAGTCAAATTATGAGATATTATAAAGTCAAATTATGAGATTTTATAAGTCAAATTATGAGTCATTCAAATTATAGAGATATTATAAAAGTCAAATTATGAGATATTATAAAGTCAGAATTATGAGATTTTCTGAAGTCAGAATTATGAGATATTATAGAGTCAGAATTATTATGAAGTCAAATTATTATGAAGTCAGAATTATGAGAATTGTAAAGTCAAATTATGAGATTTTATAAGTCAAATTATGAGATATAAAAGTCAAATTATGAGATTAAGTCAGAATTATGAGATTTTCTGAAGTCAGTTATGATATTATGAAGTCAGAATTATGAGATGTTATAAAGTCAGAATTATTATGAAGTCAGAATTATGAGATATTATGAAGTCAGAATTATGAGATTTTATGAAGTCAGAATTATGAGATATTATAAAGTCAGAATTATGAGATTTTATGAAGTCAGAATTATGAGACATAAAGTCAGAATTATGAGATATTATAAAGCCAGAATTGTGAGATGAAAACTTGCAGTTTCCCCCTTGTGTAAATATGCTTCCATAGTGCTAAACTGAGCATCCTTAATGAAACAGTTACTAATTCAAAAGAATTAAATGACCTACAAATCCTAGGTTTGGCTTTTCATTTTGGAATTAATGTAATTTCTTTGAAACACAAAATGTATTGGTTATTTTAAGTTAATTTGCTCAGCTGTGTGATGTTATGTTTTTATGCAACTTAAATAATTTTAAAGACTACATATTTTTAATGTTATACTGCAGGGCCATTAAAATAAACAAGTGAACACAAAAATGCCATATAAAAGCATATAAAATCAAAAACCCTTCATAATTTATGTATGTAATACGCACAATAAAGGGCAGTGTGAAATAAATGCACACATACTGACCTGTGATGTCCAGATGGATATTTTCATGTCTTAAAGGCGTTGTCTTATAGTAACACTCGTACAGTCCTCGGTCGGACAGACGCACTTTGTGAAACACAAGAGAACAGTTTCCTGTCAGATTCAGCTCTGTCCTGTTCCTGTACTCCGGTGCCGTTTGCTCGTCTTCTTGGCTGTCATCTTTGTAGTAATTAACCACGAGCGGCTTTTCACTGGTGACCTTTTGCCAGACCAGATACGGAGGCCAGTCAGGAGGACACTTGCAGGGAAGAGAAGCTGCTTGTCCAGCCATGGCCTTAACGTTAATATCAGCGCGGCCTGTGGAGAAAAAATTTCTAAATAAACATCTCGCAGTCAGTCAACAATCTGAATGAACAGGTTTAACAAATATGATACTGTAGCGATACCAGGTGCTTTGAGATTTATAGCATGAGTGATTCATCAGATAATAACATACTACTGTGCATGTTCATACAGTGGTACTTTTTGGTACTTTTTGGGTGTGTGTGTGAGTGTGTGTATCTGTGTTTGTGTGTGTGTGTACCAACCACATTGTAGGTTCATATTTGTACCCAGAAGTGTGCTAAATCTGTCAAAAGCTCCTCATGTGTAAAAACAGTATAAAATAAAAGTTTACCTATCTATCCAGTTGATTTTGTGTTGCTTATCAAATTTATGAACACATTCAATAATCAACTAACCAAAAATATAATAAAATATAATACAATAATTAAAAAAAATGTGTTATATTGTATTGTTTGTATTATATTTTTTATATTTTATGTATTATATATATATATATATATATATATATATACACACACACACACATTCAAACCAAAATTAATTCAGACACCTTCAACATTTCTCACAGTATCACAGTTTATTCGCTATAGTTTAAAAAATGGTAATAAAAAAATATGTAAGATGAAATATATGTAATATTTTTAGATGGATTTAAGATAAAAAGGTAAGAATTTTTAATACACTTTAATAAATACTTCCTTCAGAAAGCTTTCTGAATAAAATAAGACTTTGGTCATATCGCCCATCACTACACAGTTCTATAAACAAATCAAGTATTTCAGTATTCAGTTGTTGTTTTCAAATTGTTTGTGATTAATTTTATAGTTAAAGTTTTTGTATTTTTATTTCTTTTTGTTATTTTTGTTGTTTTAACAGTTATCACTGTTTATTTGCTACAGTTTAGAAAATGGTAACTCAAGAGTTAAACTGTGTCAGAACAAATTTTCTTGATATTATCAGACAACTTTGAAAGAAAGGTATGTAAGAAAACATAGTCATGTCAGATCAAATTTTGGTCCCAAATTTTTATCAGTTTTACCGGTAATCCACTGTATGAAGAATTTTTGGGTATAATATATCACAGTTTACTTTATTTTGCTATACTCACTTACATAAATTAAATATAGTGTCCTGCAGGGACCAGTTAAAAAAATTTATTAATAAATAAATAAAATAAAATAAAGAAAAAAAAAATATAATTATAAGTTATAATTTAAATATCTAAAAAATACATATAATAAAAAGAAATATATATAATATGTAATTAAATATATAAGTTATATATATGTATATATGGCATGGTTTTACATTTATTTACATTTAAATGTTGTTTTATGTATCCATTTATCTATGTGAAACCTTGATTATATAACGATACTCACCACTGCAGCAGCATGTCGACAACAGCATGAACACAGCCAAAAATACTCTGAAACGGACAGATCGCATTCCAGGGACAAAAGTCATCCCCGTGCTTTTCATTCAGTCTGTTCGTATTTCATTAGGTCCATGTGTTTTTAAACAAACCTAAATGTGTAGCTTCAGTTTCAACTTGACCTTGAGCTGATGTCTACATTGTTCCTGTCAGCGATGTTGTTCATCAGCACTGTTTCACTGACTGAGCCACGCACAATTTCACTTGCACAGAAAATGCGCTCGAAAGCGAAAGTATTTGCACTGTATTTGCTGTTACACACACTTATGACTCAACACCCGCCTCCCTGTGGACGCGCACAGACATTCAACTACATACACAATATGGAGATAAAACAATGCCATAAAGATTTGCATGTGAAGAGTACGTGTTGTGCAAGTGTACATAAGACTGTAAGCGTAAATTCAATTTGCATGCGCAAGAGAAGCTTTGTAAAAGTGTAAATCGTGTTTCAAGCGTAAGAAAAAAAGATTTGCAGCATTTTACTGTTACTCGTAAGTGTAATTCATGTATTGTGAAACTGCAGCTTCATGCTTTGGCAAAATAAATACCATCTGCATTCTTCTGACTTCCATTTCTCCGCGCTTACACTTTTGGCACGTTCTTGTCGCTAAACTATGGTCAAAAGCACTGCAAGCCTGTGAACAGTGATTTGCACATGAAAACAACAGTTTAAAGATCTGCAAAACAGGTTGACTGTATGACCTATCTGTATGTGTAAAACAACAAACTGTTGCAAATGTCTAAATGACTTGTTGTGTATGTAGGGCACAAAGTTGACGAAATAATCCGATATGTACAGCTCCGTCTTTCTTTTATCTGCGCTTACACTTTTGGCACGATTCTCTCACTCACTGAGTTTTGCAAGCGTGAGGGGGAGGGCAGGGCCACCACCTTTTTGTAGCCAATCAAATGAGACTCTCGCGGACTCCATTTACTCTTATCTGATTGGTTCAATAAACACATCACACGCTAAAACATTTATCTTCATTTAGTTCTCCCTGTCGGTGGAATGGTACTTTTAATGTCATTGACTTTTACTAAAATTGTGTAATTTACAATCCTCTAAAAATGGTTTAGATAAAAAAAAAACGTGGCATTTATATTAGGCCTATATTTTCGTGCTGTCATTATCTTGCTACTTATGTTTTAAACTACATTGCTAGGTCAAAATTAATAAAAGAAGGCGATTTATGGATGCTAAAGAGCACAGAAGCACTAAATGCCATTAGTCTGCATTAGCCATAGAGTCAGCATCTGACGGCTCATCTGACTGTGATCTCATATTTAGATGTTTCTTTATGAAAACAGTGGCATAATACACTGAAATAAAATGTTCTTTAGGCGTATAAAAACGGTAGTCGTGCTTGGGTGAAATTTACCCGCTGGAGGTTTTTAGGTGTACAGCGACCCCTGGCGGTGCCAGTGTTAAACATGGCCTAGTATCTGCACTAGCAGCATAATTTGTAATTTATAATAACATGCATAATTTCACCTGTCTACTGATCAGGGACGACTCAAATTTTTTAACTAAAATTTGGTTCAATATAGTGAATATAATATTTATTTATTTTTTTCACTTTAACATGTTATAATTTAAGGGGATTTTACATTTTTTTTCAAAATCTTCAAAAATTTCAAAGTATACAATTGAGTGTTAAATACAATAAACAGAGACATGGTCTGGAAAATCGTCAAATTCAGACATATGTAGCTTTATTGTTATAGTAAAAAGGTTTTATAAAAAGTATAGCACTCTGATACTATTGTTGAGCATTGTCACATATCATTTTGTAATGTTTAATATCAGCTATATGGCACCTTTGTCAAATTCAGAGGCTTAACACGTTCTTTGTATGGCAGTGGTGCTATATAGCACCTTAACGACCCCAAAGAACCACTGAAGAACCGCTGAAGAACCAGACAGGGGCTTGACCGGTTCTTTATACACTAACGGTGCTATATAGCACCACAATCACACCAAAGAACTGCTGAAGAACCGCTGAAGAACCATTTTTTTTCTGTATGTATATTAGGCTATATTATATATGCATTTCAATGTAAAGCCAAACCAATCCAATAATGTTAACACCAGCTAACAATTGAGGATGAACACATGAGAGTCTAGCCTAATGGTACACAACTTATAAAGTATCATGTTTTAATTAAGTTGTTGTTTATTTATTTATTTTAATGTATGTGTATATTAAAAGTACCATTCCACCGGAAGCGAGCGACAGCAAGAACTAAATGAAGATAAATGTTTTAGCGTGTGATGTGTTTATTGAACCAATCAGATAAGAGTAAATGGAGTCCGCGAGAGTCTCATTTGATTGGCTACAAAAAGGTGGTGGACCCGCCCTCCCCCTCACGCTTGCAAAACTCAGTGAGTGAGAGAATCGTGCCAAAAGTGTAAGCGCAGACGAAGCTGTACATATCGGATTATTTCGGCAACTTTGTGTCCTACATACACAACAAGTCATTTAGACAACAGTTTGTGTTTTACACATACATATTGGTCCTACGCAGTCAGTCTGTTTTGCAGATCTTTAAACTGTTGTTTCCGTGTGCAAATCACTGTTCACAGGCTTGCAGTGCTTTTGACCGTATTTTAGCGACAAGAACGTGCCAAAACTGTAAGCGCGGAGAAATGGAAGTCGGAAGAATGCAGATCCTATTTATTTTGCGAAAGCATGAAGCTGCAGTTTCACAACACATGAATTACACTTACGAGTAACAGTAAAATGCTGCAAATCTTTTTTTCTTACGCTTGAAACACGATTTACACTTTTACAAAGCTTCTCTTGCGCATGCAAATTTAATTTACGCTTACAGTCTTATGTACACTTGCACAACACGTACTCTTCATATGCAAATCTTTATGGCATTATTTTATCTCCATAACACAACTGGATTTGTAGACCATTTCGCTAGCTGTAAGCATACTGGTCCCGATACACTTCCTGTTTCTTTCTTTTTTTTTTTTTTTACTTTACACAAACATCACAAAAAAAAAATGCAACCAACATAACATTTGACTGGATGAAAATGTTACATTAGCACCTTTAAGATATATTTGTATATGTGATATAAAAAAAACAGGAAGCGCTTCTGGACCAGTGTTGTTTACATCTAGCAAAATGGTCTTATAGATCTTTTAAATGCTACTACTACTACTACTATTTTTAAAAGTAATGCATTATAATGTTGCGTTACTCGCTAAAAAGTAACTACGTTACATAGTTACTGTTTATGGAAAGTAATGCGTTACGTTACTTTTGCGTTACCTTTTAAATCTTGCCTGGGCTTGCTTGTTTGTTTTTAATAGATTAAGTTCTATTTTTGTCAAATGCAAAAAGCCTAGGGATAAAAGAAAAATAAATTCACGTCTGTACTAGAACGCAGAAGAAGAAAGTTCAACACTTTTCAGCAACAAAAAAAGAATAATTACCCCCAACACTGACTACTACTAACAGTAGCCTAACTAAATATAAATAACATATATTTCAACCTTAACAACCTCCCAGCTAACAAACACGTTATAAGAACGTTTTGCTAACGCTCTCATTATTATTACTTTAATTCTGAATGTTCTCTGAGCGTTTAAAAATGTTTTTCTTGGTTATGTGAACGTTCAATTTTCAGTTTTTGCAAACATAGGAACGTCATTATTTAATGTTCTCTGATCCGTCTGAAACTAGTAAATAACATTTGTGCAACTACTGTAAAATGTTTTGGAAAAGTAAATGTAGTACAAAAAACGTTTTTGTGCTAACATTTATTAATTTTATTTAATTATTTATATTAAATACAATTAAAATAAAATTAATTTGAATCTATCTTTTTGTAATAAATTACATCAGGCAAATCCTGTCGTTTCAGTTTGTAACTCGAACAGAGTCATGCGCAAATCCAGTCACATTTGATAGACCAATCACCACACAGTAGCCGAGTCCAACCAGCCAATCAGAACACAACAGCGGAGTCACGTGAGCTAATCGAGGAATTGTAAACAAACCTTTGGAGAGGGGCGAACGGAACATGTGTGAAGGATTTACTCCCTCTGCCGAGTTTCTCCCGGTGAAGTGGTTTGTATCGAACTAGATGCTTCATTTTGACGTTTTATCCTGGTTGTGTCGGCAGAGCTAACTCAGTATGTCTTAAAAGCTGCGATCTGCGCCATAACAGCCCGTCAACAGCAGCGAGCGTCGAGATGAATGAAAACTAACGTTAAAATGCTCCTCTTGTAATGAACGACACCGTGTGCGAGACTGCAGACGATATCTAAAAATATCGCTGTCAGTGATTTTACCATGGTAAAACCGTGCAACTCAACGTCCTCGAGTGCTTTGCCTCAGTATTTTACAAGCAACAAGAGCAATGCAATAATATATACACAACAATCATTTATTTATGACAGTAATAGTCAGTAATAGTAATTGCTAATTAAATTAGAAACAAGTAATATAAAGCAACATAATTTGTCACAGCCTCGTCACATTACTTGTTTAATTAATTGAGGTGAAACATTGCCATTATGGATTTTCAATTCAGTTTCACTCAATATGTAAACATATAATGATATAATAAAGATCAGAGTATATTACTGTTCACGATTATACTATTTTAATGCACATGTATGTCGTTTATGTATTTGTTGTTTTTTTTTTTTGTTTTTTTTTTTAACAAAACTGGATTAAAAATAGCTGTGTTTGTGTGTAACATTACTGTGTGCAGCACAATTAATTAAACATGATGTGTTGTGTTCCTGACTGTGTTGCTTGGGTAAAGATTTATATTACTTGTTTAATTATATAATTTAATTCTAAATGTGCAGGTCTTATAATATATAATGTAATAACACACATAATAAATTATCTTAAGGTTGCCAAGCAACATAATTGTCAGGACCATCTGATTTGATATTTAATTAATTAAGCGATTAAGTTATCATCTTAAACATAAATACAGTTATTTTACATTTTGAATCCAATTTTATGTGGAACAACACAATTTTTTAAAATGCTTGTTTATTGATAAATTTCAGAATATATAGTTTGTTAGAATTATTACATTGTATTATAAATGTACAATTATTTTGATCATTATTATAGTGTAAATAACAAATTTGTGTCTGATATTTTAAAATAAAACTGCATTAAAAATGCAAAAGAGCTGCGTTTATGTTTAAGAATAACTGCTTAATTAGTTAAATTAGGTAATCATGCAAGTGATGACAATCATGTTGCTTGGCAACCTTAAAATAATAAGTTATATTTAAATTTGCTTATAATTAACAAACTATAATTTACAAGTACTATAACTCATTATCTTCAGGTTGCCAAGCAACATAATTGTCAACATTGCATACTGAATTAATTAAGTTATTATCTTATCTATTGCAGCAGTTATTATCGTAAACATAAACAGTTATTTTGCATTTTCAAACCAGTCAAAATGTAACAATGTAGGATGCAAATTTGCAAAAAAAAAAAAAAAAATCTTGTATTAATAAAAAATAACAAAATATATCATTGTTTGTAATTATGAAACCGTAATATAAATATTCAATGATTTATTCTGACTATTATTATCATCAATGATAATAATAAGTTTGTGTTTTATATGATATGTTTATGTAAACACATTGCTTAATTATTAATTTTGCAATGCCGAGTTATCATCTTACACACTGCATTTGATCAATTTTATATCTAAAAATGTAAAACATAAATAAATACAATAAAATAGAATAAAATAAAAAGTTAAAAAATAATAAATATATTTTTTCTTGTACTGACATATTTGCTTGCGTTTGTGGGTGGAGATTCAGATTTTTTGAATGTGTTTCCAGCCCATCAGCATCCAGAGGAGATGGAGGCGATCGGATCCGAAGCCAAAGCCGAAGCTGCTCCCGACGGCCCCGGGCGGGATGCTGAGGAGGCCGAGATCCACACGGCCATGCTGTGGAGCATCCAGGAGGCCGTTCAGAGGCAGACGCTGCAGATCGGGGTCTCGGCGTGCGGAGCCACTGCGGTGGTGGACGTCCTGCAGGCGCTGGGCATCACGGTGAATCCAGAGACGGTCAACCACTGCGTCAGGACCAGTTTGAGGATGAACGAGGCGCCGCTGCCTGATTACCTGCACTCCCGCAGCAATGCTGGTACATCCTGTGTCTTATTCTCTAAACCAGACTTTTTTGGTCAGCCAAACTGCTTAGTATTTACGTTACTAAGATTTTAATATAGTATTTTAGTAATTTAATGACACATTTGCACATTCTTGACACATAAACCAACACTCTTCTGCTTTTCAGGGGCCACACACCCACAGCTGATCTCCGGGGCCGAGCAGGCGAGCGGGGGGCACGTCGTGGGCCGATTCTTTGGCCTGTATCCTCGGCGGAGGATAAAGTTGGTGCCGTGGTTGGCGCGCTGGATTCTGCGCGGAGCCGTTCCCGTCGCCACCATGAACATGCAGCGGGCCGTTCCTGATGGGGAAGAGATTCCCGACGCCTGGCATCACCAGCTTATCTTCGGAGTCGGACCCAGTGCCATATTCATGACCAACCCACTGGACGTGGGTGCGTCCCAAATCACACAACACCAGGGTTATTATTGTAAATGAAGTCTAAGTTTAACTCATTTAACTTGATGTTTTAAAATAACTAAACCTGACGTAAAATTAATAAAAGCCATGTGGACATAAAAAAAAAAAGAGAGAAAAAGAAAAAAAATAGAAAGTAAAACTTTAACTATAAAATAAATTGAAAATAATTTAAAAATATGAATATAGAAATATGGAAAATAAATATTAATAAAAATATCAGCTTGATTTGTTTATAGAACTGTGTTTAGTTGTGACCAAAATCTTATTTTATTCAGAAAGCTCTCTGAAGGAAGAGTTTATTAAAGTATCAGCAGAAAAACTGAAATGAAATTCAGGTAAAATTTTTATCTTAAATACGTCTAAAAATCTTATATAAATACATATGTATATCTATCTATATTTGAGATAGATACCTTAAATATATCCACAAGTTTCCTGGGGGCGCTACTGTAAAAAAGAACGTGGGTACAACTTCCGGTGAGGTGCCGGACATAGTATACCTATGGTATTTTGTGTGCTAATTAGCGAAGAGCCTAAGTGTCTTTATACCATTGTTTACTTTGTAAAGATGCACACCTTTATAAGAGATGTCATTACGTTCTTATGGATGACATAAGCTTTTTGAATTTGTGTTATTAGCAAGTTTGGATCGCTAAATCTTGAATGGCTATCAACTAGTGAAATGACATTTGAACCGAGACTTAAGAGCCTGTGTTAAAGGGCAGATGCCAAATGAAGCCTCGATTTGAGGCTTGTTAACGTAAAAATCACTTTCGTAGAAGCCTCAGTTTCTGTCCAGTCATGTGCGCGATTCACTTTGCGTGTCCTAATATTCGACCCCCAGATCTTACTTTGCGAGTACATTTTCATTGGGACCTATTTAATAATTACATTTTTAAATACCCAGTCATACAATATTTAGAATACAAATTATTTCAGGAAAATTAAATATATGCCATACGCAATTAATATATGTGTACATTATTCTTATATTGCATCATATGGATGTTCGTACTGGCATTTAATGGCACTGTTCAATGGGTAAATTAATTTTTTTTTTTTTTTTAGAGTCAGAAAGTCAACAAACAAACACACACACGTTTAGGCTTTTATTTGTGCATATAACATGGACCGATCTATAGAAATTGTGGTGAATGCGTTTTCCGACGGAGCTTTAGTCTTTTCTCTGCTTTATTTTTAACTAACCACCAGATCGCGCTGTTTTCGAAACTCTCGAAGCTTTGAATCTTGTCCCGAAACAGTCAGAGGAAAGTCTCGGTGCTTCACAAGGCTTTATTTGCCCGTCACTCTTGTCAACTGTTTAATGAATGAGTGTCACGTCCCGCTTGTTTACTTTGAACCGGAAGACGCTCCCACTTTTGACACAAGGCCTCATGGGGCGTAGGAAACTTGTGGATATAATCTTTTTAATTTGTCTTATTTGTCTATTTCTTACCACCTTCAAAAATGTTCATTATTTAGCTTATATATCATTTTTTAAATAATTTAAGTAAGCAATTATATTTTGTGGCAATTATATATTGTTAATAGTTATTTTTATTATATAATAGTTTTTTTTTTTTTTTAACATTTTATGTATTTGTGTATTTATAATAATAATAATAATAATAATAATAATAATAATTATTATTATTATTATTTATTTATTTATTTATTTTTTAATGTTAATTAAAATGAACCTGAAAGAAAATATAAAATTAGAAATGTTGCCTTGGCAAATAAGTTTAAGGTGAAGCACTAATATTACTAACTAGATAATAATAATAATAATGATTAAAAAAAAACAACTACAACTACAACTAAAACTGAGTAATATTAAAAAAAATAGCCATAAGTAATATTTAAAAACAACAAAAAGTAAAATTAACAAATAAATAAATATATAAAATAAATAAATAAAATGACTAAAAAGTAAACAAAAACTGAAAATACAAAAATAAAAGCTACTTAAATATATAATGAAAAACTATAATAGTACATAAATAATACTAAAATAACACTGATACACACACACACACACACACACACACACACACTTGTGAATGAAATTTCTTGTTGTTACATCTTGGTTCATCTCATCACCTTATCACTTATCATCTTCTAAAATGTTCATTTATTAGCTTATATATTGTTTTTAAACTAACAGAAGTAAGTAATTGTATATTGTACAATTATATATTGTTAATAGTTATTTTTATTATATAATAGTTATTTTTTTATTTTTTAAATATTTTATGTATTTATATTTATATTATTATTATTATTATTATTATTATTAATGTTTTTTTTAATGTTTATTACAATTGAACTGAAAGATAATATAAAAGTTTGAAATTAGAAATGTTGCCTTGGCAAAGAAGTTGAAGCACTAATATTACTAGAAATCAGAAAACAACAACAATAATAATAATTAAAACAAAAAACACTAAAACGGAGTAATATTTTAAAAATGCGCCCTAAGTAATCTTTAAAAATAACAAGTAAAATAAAAATAAATAAATAAAATGACTAAAAAGTAAACTAAATTTAAACTGAAAATACACAACTAAAAGCTACTTAAAAATGTAATAAAAAAACTATAAAAGTACGTACATTGTTCTTCTTTTGGTAGTAAGTGAAGATGAGGTTCATGAGCGTCTGTGCAGTGAGTCTGTGCTGCTGATTCGCCGTGAAGACGTTCTGAAGAGACTGACGCCGGACGCTCATCTATCACAGATCTCAGATCAGCATCCTGACCTGCGCTGGAAAACATTAAATGTGGAGGGTACGGCAATCTTTAAGTCACCCTCTTTTTTATTAATTGATATTTTATTCACATTCTAATGCACATTTTCCATTGCGCACTAAGTGTTTGTGCATATGCTGTCAGTGTAAATGCCGTCTTAATGCTTTGGTAAATTCACTGAGCTGGACTCAACTGACCGTGAGTTTGTGTCATTTATAGGTCAGGTCAGACAGATGATCAGTGAAGAAGAGCAGAATGATGAAGACCATCCTAAGACGACGCATCTCGTGATTCCCGCGGCGTACAGCTCTGGAGTGACTTTCTTCGCTCTTAGAGACTCTGATGTTGCTCAGGAGCTTCTCAGCAGCCCAGATCTGCCTCTGCTGTGATTTTACACATGAAATCAGCCGTTAATTAAGTTATTCCTGACTTTCAATCAATATTTATGTCTGGTTTTATTCTTGCGGTTTTAAATAGGTGTTGTCATCCTGGTCTGTTTTGTGTTAACAATGCTGATTCACTGATTTTTGTGTTCTCTTTGAGAGTTTAATGGCTGACAGTGTCATGTTTATCAAATAAAAAGTGACAAAAGTATGTTACCTATTCATGTTTTTATCATTACTTTTATCATATGAACTGTAAGCAAACCGTTTTTGGTGAATTCTTTCTTTGTGTAATGAGTTTGAGAAGTATAGCATCAAGAAGTCTGATTCATTTACAGTGAATCGATTCGTTTGGACGGTTTGCTTTGGTTAATTAGCTCAAATGAAATTTTTGTTAAATACTGACTTCTATCACAATGTTTTTGATTAAAGTGCACATATAGTATGAAATATTACAATATTAGAACACATTTATTTTTTATTTTACAGAAGTTATAAATATGTTTTGACTTTTGCACGTTAAGTGTCCTATTGAAATTCTTGAATTTTCATCAAACAATTTCGGAATCCAGACCAATCTAATTAATTAACTATAGGGAATCAGAGTCATTTTGGGAACTATGTTTAAAAATACCTACTTTTCTGTAATGTATTGTATTTATTATGATGGAAATTTCCGTAGGTAACATTCCTCAAGGATTCTGGGAATCGGGATAATTAAACTACATTTACCATAATTCTCCACGACCTCCGAAAGGAAGTTGACTACAGTGAAAACTTTCTTGAAATCTTGAAACAGAAACTTTAAGACTAAAAAAAGCTTGAACTCCCAATCTTTATATTGTATATTTACTTTACAATTCCCTCTCTTAATTGTCATTAAATTCCATTTTTATTTAACGTGTTTGTGAGGTATAGTCCGATTCACTTCGAGCGAATCGATTCGTTCGGACAGTTCGCTCCAGTTCAAACATAATTCTTGTTAATTGCTACTGTTGATGACTGTTTTTTTATTAAAACACACATTTTGTAAGAAATATTGCTGTTTTTATGATCACACCTCAATCTGCGATTCGACTTAACCAAAACATTAAAAAGAACCGATTCAAACGAATGAATCATTTCGCGAATCGAATATCAGTAGCCTGTGAATTATCAGTCTGTGCACGTGGTTTGTGGTGGGAAAAACGCGTTGGTCTTCTGTCCATCACTCATTCACGACCAGAACACTACAAGATCCCGATTGTAACCTGCTGCTCATCAGAAATCACGTAAGTTAACAATTACACCTATAGAAGCAACGAATGCATGTTCAAACAACTAGCATGAAAGAGTTAATGGTTGATTTCCATAAAGTTTATTAAAGTTACTCATTGTTTTAGCAGTCGGGCTGATGTTGCATCTTTACTTCTTCTCAGAATGCATGTATTGTGCAGTTCTGAAAGTTTTACAATTTTTTTGAACATTTGTACTATATTAGTATCGTGTCTTTATGGTCATAAACCATTAAAGTACTAGTTTTTAACTTGTTCATAATATTATGAGATATGCACTTTGAAAGTAGCATTGTAAATCTGAGCATGCTACTACTTTACAACCATATCAAACTACAATAGTACAACCACACTATTTCTTTTATAAAGGTTGTGCCTGAAAATACCAGCAAACATGTTCATGCATGTTAATTGCTCACACTGAGGCATTTCAACACATGAATATAGAGATTTAATGCATTGTTGTGCATGCATATGTGCATATGTGCTGTTCAGATAATGCACTTAAAAACCTTCATAGTAGAAGTAAATGAGCAGCAAACCCTGAATCTCGTGATGTGAGTCGCTCATGTGCTACTAGTTAACATTCTGACTGTGATTGTGTGTTTGCTCTGTGTGTTTAATTGATCTGATCATCAGTTATCAGTATTCACTGTTACTCAACCTGAGGAATCCTGTCAGTAGGTTATAGAGTCAAAGTTCAACTAAAAACAATGCCAGCTGATCATCAGTCTTGCTTTCAAAGTCAGCTGATGGTATTTTCCTTGCAAATGTAATGCAGTGGTTTGTGCACATGCACCATGATTTTTTTTTCCACTTATGCATGGTGTTTCAATGCTTCTGTATGTTTTTTTAAACATATTTTTCATGCAAAAGTGATGCAATGATTTGTGCACACGCACCCGTGATTGTTTGCACTTATTATGCATTGTGTTTCAATGCTTCTATATGTTTTTTAAACTTATTTTTCATACAAATGTGATGCAATGGTTTGTGCACATGCACCATGATGTTTTTTGCACTTAGTATGATGGTAAAGCACAGCTTCTGTAGGTGTTTATGGATGTACCGCTTGATGCTGCTGGACATTTATGTTTTAGGATTTAAGATCTTACTGCAGCACCGAAAGGTCAGCAGGCAGAAGATGAGATCAAACTCGCATCGCTGCATCCTATAGGTCAAACACTTCATGCAATTAAACCGCCGCTTTAGAAGAAATAAAAACAATTTAGCATGCTTGGCATGCAGATAGTGACATTTTGTGAGACAGAGATTAATATATCAGAGATATGTCCACTTGGGCATTTAACAGATGTGTTAAAACTTGCAGAATGATTTTTAATTAAAATAATTTGGTAACACTTTACAGTAAGGTTCTACTTGTTTACATTATTTAAATGCATTAGTTAACATGAACTAACAATGAAAAATATATCTGAAGCATTTATTACTACATTATTAAATTCAAATCTGTATATTTTAATATTATTTAATGGAATTAAGCTGACATGAACTGACTTGAATTAACTAACTAGGAACAATCTAGCAACTGCCAAACATTTTTCTTCAGAAAATGTACATATTTTGATGATAAATATTCATTATTTCAAGTAATTTAGTTTTTTTTTTAATTTTATTACTGGTAATTTATTTGTTGGAATATTGGAATGGAAAAATATATACACTACCGTTCAAAAGTTTGGGGTCAGTAAGACTTGTAATAGTCTTTAAAGAAGTCTCTTATGTTCATCAAGGCTGCATTTATTTGATTAAAAATATAGAAAAAAAAAAACCAGTAATATTGCAAAATGTTTTTACAATATAAAATAATGTTTTTTATTTTAACATACTTTAAAATAGAATTTATTCCTGTGATGAAAAGCTGAATTTTATCAGCTGTTACTCCAGTCTTAAGTGTCACATGATCCTTCAGAAATCATTCTAATATGCGGATTTATTATTAGAATGATCAATGTTGGATAATATCAACAGTTGTGCTGCCAAATATTTTTTGGAACCTGTGATTTTTTTTTTTTTCAGGATTCTTTCATGAATAACAAGTTTAAAAAGTACAGTGTTTATTCAAAATATAAATATTTTATAACAATGTAAATTATTTATTATTAACTTTTAATAAACTTTTAATTATTAACTTAATACATCCTTGGTGAATAAAAGTATTAATTTCTTAAAAAAAAAAAAGAAACAATAAAAATGTACTGACCCCAAACTTTTGAACGGTAGTGTATATTTTTGATAATGTAACTAAATCATCAACAGACGTCATGGCGGAGCGGGTGCTGGTGATCGGCAGCGGTGGACGGGAACACGCTCTGGCGTGGAAGTTATCACAGTCGCCGCACGTTCAGCAGGTGCTCGTGGCTCCTGGTAACGCAGGAACCGCCAACAGCGGGAAGATCATCAACTCCGGTGAGAGACCTAGAAATACTTTCCTTATGAATAAAAATAAATGAACAATACGCTTTTAAAAATATACTTAATGCACATTCAGACTCTGTGTGTGCATGAAGGTGTGTTATAATATTTATAATATTTTTTTATCTTTTTTTTCCCAGAGGTGTCTGTGAACAATCACACGATTTTAGCTCAGTATTGTAAGGATCATAACGTGGGGCTCGTGGTTGTTGGTCCAGAAGTTCCTCTGGCTGCTGGTAAGAGACACTTCATCTGATGAAGAACAGGCAAATGTTTCTTAAAGGGGTCATCGGATGCGAAGTTCACTTTTACATGTTGTTTGAACATTAATGTGTGTTGGCAGTGTATGTACAAATCTACCCTATAATGATAAAAATCCATGCAGCGGTTTTTAATTAATCTGTAAAAATAATATCCCCTTTTTCAAATCGAGCCGTTCTCAGATGCCTGTCGTTGTGCTGTCACACCCACAGAGGACACTCCCACGATAGTTGATTGACATGAGCGTTTTACCTCGGATCAGCTGTAACAGTCCGACCTCTTTGTTTTGATGCCGGAGCAGGGATGTAAGTTAGACAAGAATATCTCCGATTGAGCGATTGAGGTGTTGTGTTGCTGGATGTAATAATAAAACTAGTGGTTGTCATTTACTCCCGACATCTGAGCCGCTGAAGATGCAGTAGATTACGTTTGTTTGTGAAGGGAATGCACCTTCTGATCTACATGTATCCGTCTGTGTTCGCGTGAATCATACGTGATCCAGCTTCACTTACAGCAGAAGTGAGTATAAGGGTTTTTAATGAATCTTTGCGATCGCCTTTCCTTATAACGTGGTAGTTAGCAAGTTTAGCAGCTAAATGCAGCTAAATGCAGCTAAATGCGGCTAATGTAAACAAGACCGTCTTTCCACAGAGAGAAGAGAGGGGCGGGGCGAGCAGAGCTCATTTGCATTTAAAGGAACAACCCCTTAGAATGAGATGATTTTTGCAGAGCTGATTTTGGCAAGGTAAAAAGGGTGTTGTTTTACAAAACCATTGAGAATTTTTAACCAAAGTATATTATAGACTTTTCATTAAGACCCTAAAGAATCATATCAACTTGTGGAAAATGGGCATCCGATGACCCCTTTAATGATCAAAATAGATGATGAAAGACTCCCTTTGTGACATTATTGCATTTAGCCAGTGTCAAATATGAATTTCTGGACAGAAAAGTAAAGTTTCACATAATATCAGATATAATCTGATCATACTTGTGTACAAACATCTGATAAACACATGAAAAAAAAAATCACATGCTGTCTAAATTTGCAAGTTCTTTAGTAAAACATTAGTTCCTGAGGGGAAAAATTAAGTAACATAAATAAATACACACACATATACACTTGTTTATTTAAAAACTTTATTTAATAGTATTTAAATTACTATTAACAGAAGCATAACAATAGAACAAATTACAATGTGTGACCCTGGACCACAAAACCAGTCATAAGGGTACATTTTTTTTTATCTTTATACATCTTCTGAAAGCTGAATAAATAAGCTTTCCATTGATGTATGATTTGTTTGGACAATATTTGGCCAAGATGCAACTATTTGAAAATCTGGAATCTGTAAAATAATCAAAACTATGAGAAAATCACCTTTAAAGTTGTCCAAAATGAAGTTCTTAGCAATGCATATTACTAATCAAAAATTAAGTTTTTGATATATTTACGGTAGTAAATTTACAAAATATCTTCATGGAACATGATCTTGACTGAATATCCTAAAGATTTTTGGCATAAAAAAAAATTCACCATTTTGACCCATACAATGTATTGTTGGCTATTGCTACAAATATACCTGTGATACTTAGGACTGGTTTTATGGCCCAAGGTCACATACAATAAAATATATAATAAAAAATATGAATATTAATTAAAATAATATTAATATTAATTAAATATTCATTAAAATTAAATAATAATAATATTAATACTAAATATACTCTAAAAACAATATTGTACATAAAAAATATTATTTTATACTAAAATATTTTTCTGATTGTTGAATGTTGATTTAGTTAGTTATGAAATCCGTTTTATTTTCTCCCAAGTTCTGATTTATTTTTTTCTAAATTCCGCTTTTCCCCTTTTAATGGTTAAATAAAATTGTATTAATCAAAGAGCATGTCTAATTAATTAAAATCATGAAACTTACATAATTTCGCATCAATTTAATAAAGGTTGAACAAAAATGACATGTTTAGGGCCCTGTGAAATGTTTTATTTTTTCTCACCATATGTTTTATTGTTAGCATGTCTAATTATTTGAATGCATACTTAATTTATTCAAATTTATTCATAAAATAGCCTCATGAAAGTTTTTTTCTTGCCCTCAGAAATTCTGTGTTGTGTTTTTAAAATGTTCTGGTTATCAAATGAAGGCATAAAACATTAATTTTATTTATCTTTTAATTATTGAAAATTAAGCTATTTTTGGCAAACAAAGGGGAATTTACTATTAAAATCAAAACATGGAAGAAATGTTGTGTGATTATACCCTAAAAAATAATGTTTGTTTAATTTTAGTAGTGGTAGTAATACAGTCCCTGACAAAAGTCTTGTCGCTTGTGTACAAATTGACCTCAAGTGCCGCTGAAATATATTTCTAATCAAGATTTTTTTACAAGAGATGGCTCATTTTAATCCCAACAGCTTTTGTAATAATGTTTCAGTGCAAAACGAAACTGTCAAAAAGTATTCTAATATTCAAAGCTTGGTAAAGCCCATTGAGTCAATATTTGCAAAGACATAAGTGTTGTTGCCTTGTCATATGAGCTTCACCTGTGACTAATAATGGATCAATTAGGTCTCAGGTGTGTATAAAAAGAACCCCAGTACACTAGACCTTCACATCAACTGCAACTAGACCTCTGCAAACATGCCTAAGATTCACCCTGAGACTAAAGTGTTGATTATCAAGAGGCTGAAGACCAGATCCACTGCTGATGTGGCAGACACCTTCAATGTGTCTCAGCGTCAAGTACAGAGGATAAAAAAAAGATTTGAAGAGACTTTCACCAAGAGATCTGCATGGTGGAAGGCAACATCAATAGTCTGAAATATCAAAAAAAAAATCTTAGCTACCTTTTATATTCCCAACCATAAAAGAGGCCAAATTCTGCAGAAGGATGGTGCTCCATCACATACTTCCATCTCCACATCAAAGTTCCTCAAGGCGAAGAAGGTCAAGATGCTCCAGGATTGGCCAGCCCAGTCACCAGACATCAACATCATTGAGCATGTGTGGGGTAGGATGAAAGAGGAAGCATGGAAGACGAAACCAAAGAATATTGATGAACTCTGGGAGGCATGCAAGACTGCTTTCTTTGCTATTCCTGATGACTTCATCAATAAATTGTATGAATCCTTGCCAAACCGCATGGATGCAGTCCTTCAAGCTCATGGAAGTCATACAAGATATTAAATTTGGATCTCACAGCACCACTACTTAATTTGCTGACATATTTTTGTATTTGCAGTAAATTTGTTCAATTTCTGTATAGGCGACAAAACTTTTGTCTTGGCAAAATTTGACCTTTCTGTCTTGATTAAATGATAAATCTTTTTTCAGTGAAACGAATTCATTTCAATGCGTTAAACATCATTTGGGAGGGTTTTAGCTTTTCATATGAGCTATTTCTAACACCAATTGATTAATTAAAAGTCAGGTTAATAGCAGGTGTTTCTACAAAATAGATAAGCGACAAGACTCAGGGACTGTAGTAGTAATATATATCTGACACAATGTCTTCAAGTTAAACCAGACTTTTATTTTGACGGGTTGCCGTGTTTACCTTTACATTTCTGTGTGTATATGATATAACCCTAGTTTTCCTAAACAGTCAAATGCTGAAATCACGGTGAGCGTCACGTGCGCTTCAGTTTGTGTAGTAAACAAAAGCGCTGGTCTGCTCCATTCATTAAAACAGAGACACACAGAACACGCAGGATTCACATTTAAATGGTATTTTTGCGGCATAATATTTACAGATGCTAGTCCATGTTGCGGTTTGATTTAAAATTCTGTGACATTCCGTGTTATTCAGTAAATTCTGTTTTTATGACTGGATTCCGCGATTCCGTTCGCGTTTTCCACATTTCCGTAGTAACCATAAATATCAAGTGAAAACATCTTCTAAATGTTGATTTTAATAATGTTTGCTAATAGATGACTTCTGTTTAATATACCTACAGTACGTTTTAAAATTATTTATTAATGATGTTGGTATCGGTATCGGGCCCGATACTGAGCTCCTGTACTTGTACTCGTACTCGTTAAAATGGCCCGATACCAAACGCCGATACCACATCATGTGACAAGTGCGTATGCAGCCAAAGAAACAGCGACAACAAAACAACAGACAGCAGAATGGAGTCATTAGAGATTAAAGATGTCTACGAAGTATATGTATGCAAGTAATATAATGTTAAACATTCAGTATTAAGCTTGTATAACTGGTGCGCGTCAGCTGATAGGCAAAGCACACAGATTGGATTGAGCGCACGGCGGCCAAGATGTGCGGGCTTGTTGAGTTAATATCCCGTCTTGACATCACTGGAAAGTTTGTAGTTCTGTGAAATATGTCAAAAACAATTGAAGTAAATCAATGCACAAGTTATTTAACGGTATAGAGAATGAGAGAGAGAGTGCGAGACAGAGAAAGAGAGCGCGCGCTGTTGCGTGATCTTCTTTGATGTTCACATATTTAGCACACGCTTTTTTTGGATTAAAACAAATTCGTAAATATTAAAAAAATCATAGGGGAATTTCGTTTTTTTTTTTTCAACCTTAAGCATACACGAATGTCCGGCGAAAGTGAAACTATAGCAGCCTGTGTGAAATGCGATAGGCAGTACTGTACTTGCGCATGTTTTGTTTGCTTCACGAGTGTTTCTCCATTATTTGAGTCGCTTTGGATTATAGCCCAAATAGCAGCATATTTCAGATGAAAAAGCGTGATTTATATTTCTGAAAATATCAGAGTTAGGAGATTCATAATGAGTGGTTCGCATGATTACAGTACTGAGCCGCTGCAATGGAGCAGTTTAATGCTATTACACTGAAGATGATGTACCATAGAGCAAGAAAAAAAAAAATGTGAAAGTAACATAGCACATTTTAATGGGCATAATTAAGTGTAAAAATAAAAATAACTAAGGGATATATAGTCAACCCAAAAATTATTCAGACAGCAGATATACACCATCTTTTGATAATTTTGATATATATATATATATATATATTTATATATATATATATTTTTTTTTACTAGTGGGTGCAGGACACAGTTTATGATAATCTGATCTAAATACATTTTGGTTTGATTGTATCTATTTGATAAATGAAGTTGACCAACTAACATTATATCATATTCTTTTAGTTTCTGTACCCTATATTTTACAAATCTACCGGTAAATTTTAAAATATCGGTATCGGTACTCGGAATCGGCAAGTACCAAAAATAAAAGTATCGGTATCGGGCAAGTACTGAAAAAAGTGGTATCGGTGCATCCCTAAATACGAGGTTTGTGATTTATATTGTAAACGAATATAACAGATGATGTTAACCGTCTCTCAGGTATCGTGGATGACCTGACGGCCGCCGGCGTATCGTGTTTCGGTCCGTCTGCGAAGGCGGCGCAGCTGGAGGCCAGCAAGAGTTTCTCCAAATCGTTCATGGAGCGTCACAACATTCCCACGGCGCGCTGGAGCTCCTTCACCGACCCGCAGGACGCCTGCAGATACATCCGAGGGTAAACGTCTGCAACCTGCACTAAATATATAAGTCACAATCATTCTCTGTGGCAACAAACGAATGCAACTCACATTAAATGCATGTTTTAAGATGCATCTAAATATCACATTGCTGACGTGTGATTGTGTTTGTTCAGCGCCGAGTTTCCCGCTCTGGTGGTGAAGGCCAGCGGTTTGGCTGCCGGGAAGGGAGTCGTAGTCGCTCGGGATAAAGACGAAGCGTGTCAGGCGGTTGTGGACATCATGAAGGTCAGTGTTTCTCTAATATTTATATTTTCACTGCAGTTCTGTGTGTGTGTGTCTTTGAAAGAATGAAATGTGTCCTTGAGTGTTTCACAGTTAGCAAAATATTCACTGATTCAAAGTAAAGATTTCAGTAATGCATTAAAGATTTCTGCTGTGTAAATCCTTCAATATACAGTTCAAACTCTTTGCTGAATATGTAACAATTTGTGTGCAATAAGTGACAATTTTGATTATATTAGTATATATTTACAATAAATGCTAAAATAATAATTAAAAATATATTGTGTTATTTGAATAAAAATATGCTGAAATTAATAATTTATTAAAAATATATTATTAAATATTAATAAATATGTATTTATTTATAAATTATTTATTTTTTTCTTCATTCTTTTTTTTTTTGAACATTAGTGATATGGTGTTGTTGTGTTTTT
Organism: Labeo catla; assembly: GCA_012976165.1. Taxonomy (NCBI): domain Eukaryota; kingdom Metazoa; phylum Chordata; class Actinopteri; order Cypriniformes; family Cyprinidae; genus Labeo; species Labeo catla. The sequence goes on from VONZ01001729.1 coordinate 27,994, forward strand.
ATTTATTTATTTATTTATTTATTTATTTATTTATTATTTAGTTAGTTAATCATTCCTAACTTTTTAAAATAATTATGATTTTATGTTTTTGGAAAGAAGTCTCTTCTACTCACCAAGGCTGTATTTATTTGATCAAAAATACAGTAAAAATGTGAAATATTATTACAATTTCAAAGATGTGTTTTCTATGTGAATATCTGTTAAACTGTAATTGATTTCTGTGATGCGCAGCTGAATTTTCAGCATCATTACTCCAGTCTTCAGTGTCACATGATCCTTCAGAAATCATTCGAATATGCTGATTTGCTGTTCAAGAAACATTTCTGATCATTAGCAATGCTAAAAACAGTTGTGCTGCACTATATATATATATATATATATATATATATATATATATATTTATATATATATATATATTTATTTATTTATTTATTTATTTATTAATATTTACAATATTTTTTATTTTCTATATTTTTCAGGTTTCACAAATGTGTCCTTGATGAACAGAATGATTCATTTTTTCATTATTTGATGTTTCAGGACAAGGCGTTTGGCTCTGCGGGTGAGACTGTGGTGGTTGAGGAGCTCCTGGAAGGAGAGGAAGTCTCTGTAAGTATTTCCTGTGGTTAACAAACGTCTCAGGTGATCAGATGGCACTGAGTGACTCTTTTGTTGTCAGTGTTTGTGTTTTAGTGATGGAGTAACAGTGTCACCGATGCCACCGGCTCAAGATCACAAGCGTCTGCTGGATGGAGACCAGGGGCCGAACACGGGCGGGATGGGCGCGTACTGCCCCACACCACAGGTCAACACGTCCTCATACACCTCATGGATAAATTATAACTTATATAAATACTGTGGTAATTTTTATATACTCACTTCATCAGCATTTTACTGTTTCAATCCAGAAAAACTATCATGATACACACAGAAATTTAAAGATCTTTGTGACAAACCACAAAAAAATGTTTGGTTTAACTTGAAGAAATTGTGACAAATATTACATACTACAAATAAATTACATTGCAAATTTTAATATATGCTTCTTAAGTAATAATAATAAAGTATATATATATTTTTTTACATTTTAAAATGTAATAAATTATAATTCTAATTTTAATATTAAAAATATATTAGCTAAATTAAATGATTAAATTTATTTATAAATTAAGACATTATTTTGTAAATGAAATTAAATAATTAAAAAATATTATAAATATTATAAATATAATATATGCTTCTCAAGTAGTAATAATAATAATGTTTTTTTACATTTTAAATTAATAAATTATAAGTATAGTAAAAAAATATATATATATATATATGTGTGTGTGTATAAATATAAATTATGAAATTTATGTATAAATTAATACATTAATTTATGAATGAAATTTAAAAATAAAATAATGTAATAAATATTATAAATATAGTATGTTTCTCTAGTAATAGTAATAAAATACAATTTTTTTACATTTTAAATTTTAATAAATTATAATTATTAGTATTATAAATATATTAACTAAATTAAATTATAAAATTTATTTATAAACGTATACATTAATTTTCTAAATAAAAATTAATTAATTACAAAATAAAATAATTCAAAAAATGTTGTTATAAAATTAATATATGATTCTCAAATAATAATAGTATTATTTATAATAATAATAATCAATAATGTATTTAAACATTTTTATTTACATTTAATTATTAAACTTACTTTTTAAAGAATACCACTTTTTTATTTTAAAAGGTAACCTCGGTTGTACAGCACATTGTTTACCAAAAAATAAAAGGAATTGTTAAATTTTAATTTGGTTACATTTTTAATGTTACATTTGATTATCACTAGTTTTTGTATTAAATTTGTATTAAATCATAAATTCATTAAAATATATTAAAAAAAAAAAAAACAATATTAGAGAGGAAAAGATGCTTTTATAGGGCCCTAAAAATTTAATTTTTGTTAAACTTTTAATAAATTGTTGTTAAATTTTATATGTTGCATTACTTGAATTAATTTGCATGCTTTTTGGTTACTAAATCAAACGTATCTCATAGAGCCCTGTGTTTTGGTGACATTATTAAAGTGTGAATGGTGTGTTTAGGTGTCAGAGGAAGTGCTGCAGGAAATCAAGAAATCGGTTCTGCAGAAGACGGTGGACGGCATGAGAGAAGAGGGAGCGCCGTATGTGGGTGAGACTGACGAACACACGCTACTAGTACAATTAACCTCAGCTTAATAACACTGATTGTACAAACACAGAATGCTTGCTGTCACTGTTTAACATTTTTGAAGTGGAAGTTCACTAAAAAATGATCATTGTGTTTTCAATTCATCACCTTCATGTTGTTACAAACCTGTAGGACTGAACAGAAATGAAGGTCTTTTGAAGACTTTCCAAGTAACAAACACCATAAAAATATCAAAACAGCCACTCGCACGTCTCATGCGCTACATCACGTCTTCAGAAGTCGTTTAGTAGGTCAGACACACACTTATGTCATCAGTTGTTAGAATTGCATAGAAAGAGCATCTTCAGTGTTTGTTCCACAGAAGAGAGTGAATCGTGTGATTGATGTGTGAAATTTATCAGTGACGTTTTTCAGCAAAAAACGTTTTTAAACCTGAGCCAGAACATGATGCTCTTATTATTATTATTATTATTATTATCATCATCATCATTATTATGATCAGTCAGTGATTGCTCTTCTTGTCTCTCAGGTGTTTTATACGCAGGACTGATGTTGACTAAAGAGGGGCCGAAGGTCCTGGAGTTCAACTGCCGCTTTGGGGACCCCGAATGTCAGGTGAGATCATTCCTGACACAGTTCTGTGGGAATCATCCGTTTGATGTGATAATGCCTGGTTTTGACATGTTCATCCTTGAGGCAAATTCATACCGGATGAAATATGATCAGAAAAAAATACACAGCTGCTGATTTAATAACATGCTTTACAAGTAACACATTCATGGGAAACCAATTTATTTATGTAATTTTAAATGTATAAAATAATTTTTTTTCAAGAATTATATAATATTTAAAAAATATTTTCAAGAATTGAAAAACATTATTACATAAATTTAGTTTCTCACAAATGTGTTACTTGTACAGCATGTTATAAAACAATTTAATATAACAATTATTTAAATTATTAAAATGTATAGTTTTCAATTATTGAAAATATTTTTTGTTGTTGAAACTCCAAGCAGAAATAATAATAAAACATAAATAAATGATGATAAATATTAGAATTAATTTTTTTTTCAATAATTTTCTCTCTTTCTCTATCTCTCTCTCTGTCTAAAATTCTTGACAATAAATAAAACAATATTTATTTATCTATTTATTTATTTATATTTGCTTGGTGTTTCAACAACAAAATTTTTTTCTTTAATATATTAAATATAATTTAATGTTATATATAAAACATTAAATGTTAGTATTAGTATATAATTAGTATGTAATATACTAATTATTCATATGTACATTTTTTTTTTTTTTTTACATTTTTAAAAAATACATGCTGTGATTTATTATATGTAATAGTATATATTAATATATAATGTTATATGTAATATGTAAATTATATATTCTAACAATTATTATAATCCTTGTTTGCTTGTTCCAAAAACTGTTTAATCAAGAAATCAGAAATATTAAATGTTTAATATATTTGAACAATTATTATAATTGCTCATTTTTATCAAATATGTGTGTTAAAAACAATAAATATAGAATTATTTAATAATATATTCTAACAATACAATACAATGCGTGTGTTAAATAATAAATATTTAACTTTTATTTATGGAATTTTAATATTATAATTGTTCTTTTTAAAAATGTTTATATGTTTAAAATATCTAAACATATATTATGCTTGTTTTTCATTTTAATTACTAATATTTCTATTTAATATTTATGGTTATATGCTCATATATTATAATCCAGATTTTCTGAAGTCTTTTCAGTTTTTGTGAGGAACAGACTGAAACTCCTGAAAGGCTGAAATCAGATCTGGTTTAGTGACTCAAATCTGCTGGTTCATTGTAACGAACTGATTCAAAAGAACGATTCATTCACTGATTCAGTTCTCGATTTGACTCATTTCTCAAGTTTACAGTTCACTGGAGAAGAAGATAATCAGCTTTAATGTGGCTATGTTCCTCCTTGTAGTGATTGTCGGTGTCTCTCTCAGGTCCTGATGCCGTTGCTGAAGTCTGATTTGTATGAGGTGCTGAAGAAGACGCTGCAGGCGGAGCTGAGCTCCATTTCGGTGCAGTGGCTGCAGGACAGTGCGGCCGTCACTGTGGTCGTGGCCAGCGGAGGATATCCGGCCTCATATAAGAAGGGTCTGGAAATCACGGGTGCGTTTACATTAAATATATATATATATATATATATATATCAGCATCAATAAAACCTCTTTAATTCAGTTTTAGCAATTTTAAGGTCTCAAAAACTCTTCAAATGGTATAACAAAGTCTTTATCATTATCTCTTTCAATGAGCAGCTGGAAATAAAGCATAGATGTTTCAAAATAAGAGACCTTTATAATATAATATGATATAATATAATATAATATTAAGTACAAAAAGTACAAAATTAGTATAAGTACAAAAAATTAAATTATATTAAATAATTATTTAACTATTTAATTAAACAAATGGTGTGTTTTGATTAGTTTTATAAAATATTATTATTATTATTATTATTATTATTAATAATAATAATAATAATAATAATATTATTATTATTAAACATTAATCTATAAAAGTATATAAATATATGCAATTAATATAGAAAAATAAGTAGAATAATTAAAATAATGTAAATTATTATATATTTTATATTATTATTTATTATTCATAGTTATTAAATTATTATATATTTTCATTTTAATTACTAATATTTTTACTGATATTAATGTGCTAATATTAACTAATGTTATGTGTATATGTATGTGCATGTTTATAATGTATCATTATTATTATTATTATTATTAAATAAATATATAAAAATAAATATAAAATATTTTATAGAATATTCAAAATAATTAATGTAAAATATTTTATATTTATATTATTTTAATTTTAATTACTAATATTTTTATTTAATACTTTTTTATAGTTTAATACTTTTGTTTATATGCTCAATTTTCATTATAATGAGTATTTTTACTAATATTAAGGTAAAATAATTAATTTTATTTGTAGGGTTTTAACATTTAAAATCTGAATAAAAAAGTGAATTATTTGAGATGATCTGACAATTGAACGTAAGTGAATTGATAAAGTGAATGAAGCGTTTGCTGTTTCTTCAGGTTTGTCTCAGGTGTCAGATATGTGTTATTTTCATTTTAATTACTAATAATTTTACTAATATTAATGTACTAATATTAACTAATGTTATGTGTGTGTGTGTGTGTGTATATATATCAGGTTTGTCTCAGGTGTCAGAGATGGGCATTCAGGTGTTTCATGCAGGCACTGCGCTGAAGGAAGGGGGCGGGGTTATCACGAGCGGTGGGCGTGTCTTGACTGTGACTGCGGTCCGGCCCACTCTGGAGAGCGCGTTACACAGTGCTAATGAAGGAGTGGCGGCCATCAGCTTCCCCGATGCCGTTTACCGCCACGACATCGGCCACCGCGCCATCGCTTACCTCACCCGCAGCAGGTGTGTGTGACCGCTAACTAACACTGACCAGTTAACCCTGGAGGACACAGCAGAACACTAAACTAACTACATGCACTGCATGGTGTGTACTAAACAATTCACCTTTAATATCAGTGATATGTCTGATCTATGTATTTCTAATAAACAAAGTAATCGTTTAGTAGTGTCGTCTGCAAGTCAAGAATCTCTGGTACTCTGGTTTACACTTGGGAGTTTGTTCACATCACTAACCACAACGAATAAAGTTTAGTGTTTGTGTCATTACCACCCAGAACACCCTACCCTAGCAACTGCATAGTAACCACCCTAAAATTGTGGCAGCGTTATTTTAGTATATAATGCACATTATAGTTTTCACTTTCATTTTATTTTATTTTTTATATTTAATACTTTTATTTTCATATGTTAATTTTTCATTTTAATCACTACTAAATACTTATTAATACTTATTAATATTTAATTTTTTTACTTGTATATGCAAATTTTTTGGTTTTAATTACTACAATTTTTGTAATTTATTTTTGTATACTTTTTCATTTTAGTTAATATTTTTATTTAATACTTGTTTATACACTCATTTTTAATTGTAATTACTAATATTTTTATTTAATACTTTATTCATATTTAATAGTTTTATATGCATGTTTTTCATTTTAATTACTAATGTATTTATTTAATACTTTATTAATATTTATTACTTGCGTTTATATGCTTATTTTTCTTTTTAATTACTAATGTATTTATTCAGTGCTGAACACTTATTTGTAAATGACCTTTTTATATTTTAATTACTAATATTTTATTATATTTCATGAATATTCAGTACTTTTCATTTTAGATACTAATATTTTATTTAATACTTATTAATATGTAATACTTGTATTTTTATAAGTATTAAAAATATTAGTAATTAAAAAAAAAATGAGCATGTAAAAATAAAAGTATTACATATTAAGATGCTTATTTTTCATTATAATTACTAATATTTTTATTTAATGCTTGTATTGAATGCTTTCACTTGTATGTGCTCTTTCATTTTAATTCCTAATATTTTGTTATATTTTATGAATATTCAGTACTTTAGTTACTAATATTTTTATTTAATAACTTGTTAATGTTTAATACTTGCATTTATATGCTTATTTTTCATTTTAATTACTAATATTTCTATTTAATACTTTTTATATGCTATTTTTTCAGTTCAGTTACTAATATTTTTATTTAATACTTTAAAAATAAAAGTATTACATATTAATAAGCTTATATTTCATTATTACTACTAATTATTTGGTTTAATAATTTATAAATATTTCTTACTCTTATATGCTAATTTTTTCATTTTTCATTTCAATTACTGGTATTTTATTTAATACTTTTATATTTATATGCTATTTTTTCATAATTAGTAATATTTAATTATTATTAATTAACATACTAATTAATATTTAATTTAATCCTTTATTAATTTTTAATCATTTGTTTTAGTTAAATACCTTGTCTATTATTATTATTATTATTTATTAATTAATTAATTAATTAATTTATTTATTTTTACATGCTTCTATTTAGCATTAATTTTTAACACGTCATCTCAGTTTTTTGTTTTTTTTTTAAGTTAAAATTCAGTAGTTAGAATTAGCTGTTTTGTGAGCTGCATTTCAGTGACTGAAAATGATTTGTGATCGTTTTAGTGAATGGTGTGTTGTGTGTTTTGCGTGTGTCAGAGGACTGACGTATAAGGACAGCGGTGTGGACATCGCAGCGGGGAACAGACTGGTGGATCTGATCAAACCTCTGGCTAAAGCCACGGCTCGTCCAGGTCGGATCCTCTCGTCTCTCAGTTTGACACACGATCATCTCGTTCGGTTTTTATAACTGCCGGTATTTTCTCATGAACTGATGATTGATGGCTGATTAATCTTCCTGTTTACTTCTAGACACCTGTGAACTTTGTTTTTCTCACAGGAGGTCTCGGAGTTCAGAGCTTAATCTCAGTTTACAGCATCAATCAACATGCTGCCGATTAGCACGCCGTCACTCAGACAGACAAACGAAATCACGCTTGCAGTCATGCGCTTTCACGAGAGGACACTTTAATACGTCTGTCATTTCACTGATTTCACATGCACCTTCATGTTTATCACGCCACTGGTTTGAGCGACAGATATTAATATTTTTTGGTGTGACAAACATGAGCCCTAAAAATTAGAATAATTTTAAATGTAATTATTTTTGTTCTAATTTCTAAAAGCACATTTTGCTGCTCATTTTACTATAAGACAGACAAACAAACCATGCTAAATAAATAGCATAATCAAATGCACAAAAATGTTTGCATGTTTGTATACTAATTATTTTTATTTTGTTGCATTTTGTTCACGTTGTACAGTCGTAAATGAGGCGTTTTTGTTCATTTGAGTGACAAGTATTCACATTTTTTGTTTAGTCTTTATATACAGTACTGTTACAGTGTGAGTTGACTTTTATTTCCATACTTTCAGTTTTCATCTTAATTTTTGGTCATTTTATGTGCTTTTGTCATTTTTATTAGTTTGTTTATATGTAGCTGTTGTTTTTATTTCATCTTTATATTTAGTTATTTTAGTACTTTTTTTTATTTCCCCCTAATACCTGATATTAATATTTTTTTTTTTTGTGCATTGATTCAGAAGTCACAGTTAGTAAAAAGAAAGAATTATATATATATATTTTTAACTTTTTTCTTGCAAGACAATCAAAGTTACTGATATTAATGTTACTGATGTTAAATACAAAAATGTGCCATAAACACAAGATTTATTGTTATTTATTGTTTTTGACTTCACTTGTGGGCACTGGCACTATGAGGAAGGACATTTACCAGTTTAAAAACTATTGAATTCTTTATTTATTGTTAGTTTGAGCAACAAATATTCATCTTTTGTTTTAAAAATTTATTAGTATTTACATTAGCTTTTATTTTATTTTATTTTATTTCCACTTTTTGCATTTTAAGTTTTTTTTTTTTTATTTCCTATATATATATATATATATATATATATATATATATATATATATATATATAATTGTATAATAATAATAAAAATAATAATAGTAATTATTATTATTTCTTTTTAATTTCAGATTTAGTATTTTTAGTATTTCAACTTCAACTTATTTTATTTGCAATTTAAAAAATTTCCAATTTTTTTTTTTTTTTTTTTTTAATCAAATTAAAACTTCTTACTGATCTTATATTAAAAGATGGGTCCTAAACATGAGATTAATTATTTTGGGTTTAATTATTTATTTTCTTTCTTTCTTTCTTTCTTTTTCTTTTTGCATGGTTGGTTTGAGCAACAAATATTCATATTTTGTTTTAAAAATGTATTAGTATTTACATTAGCTTTTATTTTATTTATTTTATTTTATTTCCACTTTTGCATTTTAAGAGTTTTTTTTTTTTTTCCTATATATATTTAATTATATATAATTGTATAATAATAATAAAAAATAATAATAATAATTATTATTATTATTATTTCTTTTTAATTTCAGATTTAGTATTTTTAGTATTTCAACTTTAACTTATTTTATTTGCAATTTAAAAAATTTCCAATTTTTTTTTTTGTAATCAAATTAAAACTTCTTACTGATCTTATATTAAAAGATGTGTCCTAAACATGAGCTTAATTATTTTATTTTGGGTTTAATTATTTATTTTCTTTCTTTCTTTCTTTTTCTTTTTTTCATGGTTAGTTTGAGCAACAAATATTCATGTTGTTTTGTTTTTAACGTGTATTATTTATTAGTATTTAGAATTGGCTTTTATTTTCATATTTTCACTTCGCATTTTAATTTTAGTTTCATTTTTAGTATTTTTATGGGCTTTTCTCCCCTTAATTTTTTATATATATTTTATTTCCATTTTATATATATATATATATATATATATATATATATATATATATATTTATTTTTTTTATTTCAACGCCAACCTATTTTATTTGCAATTTAAAAAATTAATTCCCCTTAAATATTTATATTTATATTGTTTGTGTGCAATTATTCAGAAGGTGAGACTGTGTAAGTGATGTATGCAGTTTAAGTAACATTTGTCAAATTAAAAAATAAAATATAGTTTTTTTTTAGTCAAATTAAAACTTTTACTGATCTTGTTTTAAAATATGAGTCCTAAACATGAGATGAATTATTTATTTTATTATTTGTATGATTATTATATTTATATTGATATATTTTATTATTTATTTTCACATTCATTTAAAAACGTTTCTCTGTCTGTGCTTCAGGCTGTAACGCGGAGCTCGGCGGGTTCGCGGGACTCTTCGATCTGAAAGCTGCAGGATTCACCGATCCCATCCTGGTGTCCGGGACGGACGGAGTGGGAACCAAACTGAAGGTATCGTGAGCGCTTGACTTTGCAGATGATTCCGAGGCGCTGGAACAGCGTGATGAAGCGGAGCTGCTTTGTGTCTGTCAGGTGGCTCAGGCGTGCGGCGTCCACGGCTCTCTGGGTCAGGATCTGGTGGCCATGTGTGTGAACGACGTCCTCGCTCAGGGAGCCGAACCGCTCTTCTTCCTCGACTATTTCTCCTGCGGCCGTCTGGACGTCGGAGTCGCGTCTGCTGTGATCGGGGGCGTCGCGGACGCCTGTCAGATGGCTGGATGTGCTCTGTTAGGTCAGTCTCACGCTACACATCCAGGCTGGAAGTCAAAACATTACCGCTGTTCTTCACAGCGATGCAAAATAATCATATAATCATTTAATTAAATGCAATAAATAAATATCTGTTTATTTTATTATTTATTTTTGTACTAATTTCTAAATCCATATTGTTATATAAAAGGAAACTCAAGAGAATTGTCAAAAAATGTAAACAAAAATAATTTTAGTATTTTGCATAATTATTGTTTTGGTTTAAAAAAAAATTAGTTTGTTATTTTGAGTGACAAATATTAATATAATTTTGTGTGCCACACTTTGCAAGTTAAAATAATGTGTGTGTGTGTATATATATATATATATATCAATCAATCAGATTCAATTAAAATATATATTTATTTTATTTATGTAATTTTTATACTGATTTCATCATGTGAATAATCAAATTAATTAAAGCAATCCAAATAGCAGTTTATTTTGGTCTAGTATACCAGAATGAGTTCAAAAACATGAGATTTATTGTTCATAATTATTCATTAATGCAGTATCATGAGTTCTAAAAACAACAGCTGAGAAACAATGCAAAATGAATAGAATCATCAAAAGGAAACAAACAAACAGAGAATTGTATGTTTTATTTATTGATTTGGTGCTAAAATTGTTTTTGACTGGCTTTTTGTTCTTGTTGTGATTTAGACTTCTGCACAGTTTTTCTTTCAAAATAAATTTCCATTATTTTGTAAGGTATTGTAAGGTTATTTAACTAAAATTGTATGTAAAAATAAAACTATATATATTATATACACACTACCGTTCAAAAGTTTGGGGTCAGTACATTTTTATTGTTTCTTTTTTTTTTTTTTTTTAAGAAATTAATACTTTTATTCACCAAGGATGTATTAAGTTAATAATTAAAAGTTTATTAAAAGTTAATAATAAATAATTTACATTGTTATAAAATATTTATATTTTGAATAAACACTGTACTTTTTAAACTTGTTATTCATGAAAGAATCCTGAAAAAAAAAAATCACAGGTTCCAAAAAATATTTGGCAGCACAACTGTTGATATTATCCAACATTGATCATTCTAATAATAAATCCGCATATTAGAATGATTTCTGAAGGATCATGTGACACTTAAGACTGGAGTAACAGCTGATAAAAATTCAGCTTTTCATCACAGGAATAAATTCTATTTTAAAGTATGTTAAAATAAAAACATTATTTTATATTGTAAAAACATTTTGCAATATTACTGTTTTTTTTCTATATTTTTAATCAAATAAATGCAGCCTTGATGAGCATAAGAGACTTCTTTAAAGACTATTACAAGTCTTACTTTTAAACGGTAGTATATATATATATATATATATATATAATCTATATAACAAAAATGTTAATAAAAAAAAAAAAAGTCAAAGTAACATTTATTTATTTTATTTATTTTAATTTATTTTAATTGTTTTCTAAAAGCATTTTTGTGACGAATATCAGCAGGAAGCAGACTTTAAAAAGAAACAAATGCAAAATGAATAGAATAATCAATCAAAAGGAAACAAAAATTATTTGTGTATATTAATTGTTCTGGAGCAAAAATCATTTGTTTAGCTATTTATATTTTTGTTTTATTTACTTATTTTTGCTTTGCTTTTTTTTTTTTTTACAAATTAAATTAAATTAAAACACTTTATTTCTGAACTTAACATTAAAATAAGTCTTAAACATGATATTTTTTTTCATTATTTATTTTTATTGTAATTTCTAAATCCATATTTTTATATAAAAGGAAAATCAACAGAATAATCAAAACATTTATTTTGGTCTAGTATACAAGAATGAGTCCAAAAACATAATATAGTAATCAAACGGAAACAAACAAACAAAAAGTTGTTGTTTTTTTTGTTTTAGTGCTAAAATTGATTTTGACTGTCGTTTTGTTTTGTTTTTGTTTTGTTTTTTTCCCCAGTATTTTGCAATATAGAATATATTTCTCATTTTAATCCAGTTCAACTTGCCCTAATGTACTAAAATAACTAAAATTAAAACTGATATATGCGGCAAAAATATTATTAAATACTATAATAGTATCTAAGTGACAGTATAATAACGGTGCGTGTGTGTTTGTTGAGGCGGTGAGACGGCGGAGATGCCGGGCGTTTACGGCCCCGGTGAGTACGATCTGGCGGGTTTCTGCGTGGGGGCCGTGGAGCGAGGGGCCGTCCTGCCCAGACTCAAGGACATCATGGAGGGCGACCTGCTGATCGGCGTGGCCTCGTCTGGCGTTCACAGCAACGGCTTCAGCCTGGTGCGTCAGATCCTGGAGCGCAGCGGCCTGCAGTACGACTCTCCCGCTCCGTTCGGACGGCCGGGACAGACTGTCGGTACGTTAGCGTGAGAGTATCACCACCGCTTTAGCGGCACATCTGCGTTTGTGACGTCCTCACACCTGCGTTGTGCTTTAAAGGTGAAGTTCTGCTCGCGCCCACCAAGATCTACAGCCGCCTGCTTCAGCCAATCCTGCGCAGCGGAGCCGTGAAGGCCTACGCCCACATCACCGGAGGCGGGCTCTTGGAGAACATTCCTCGCGTTCTGCCGTCAGAACTGGCAGTGGAACTGGGTGAGCAACATCTGCATATGAACGTCCATTAGTAAATGAGGGAAAGCCTGATACAAACACGGCACTAGATCAATAATCAGCATGGAGTTTATATATATATTTAACTTGAAATTAAAATAACTGAATATGCAAAATAAATTAATGAACACTAACTGAATTTATTCTTAACTCGTATAATGAACATAATGTTAAAATAAAATTATAATTTTTTTTACAACAAATATAAAAATACTGATCACTGAATCTTAGAATTCTATTTGTTTCTTTCAGGGATTGAAATAGACAGTTTTAGTCACTTTTTGTAAATAAAATTGTAAAATAATTAAACATTTTGAATATGCAAAATAAAACAACTTTGTGATTAAACTTGAAGTTAAAATAATTCAAATATATATTTTTACAACTGAATATGCTAAATTAATGAACACTATCTGAATTTATTCTGAACTCATATAATTAACAATGTTAAAATAAAATTCTATTTTTTACACAATAAAAATAACAAAAAATAATACTGATCACTGCATTTATTCTAACCTCATATAATTTTTATAATTCTATTTTTTTTTTCAGAGATTGAAATGTAGTTTTAAACACACTTTGTATTTAGAAATTGTAATAAAATTGTAAAATAATAAAATGTTTATATATTACAATTTAATATGCAAAATCAAATATAATAAATAAATATACAATAAAATAATAGAAAATATAAATATAATAAAAATACACTGATCACTGTATTTAATGTTATCTCATAAAAAATAAGCAGAGATCTGGATCAAAATCACTGTTTAGTTCACATATTCCTTCTTTTAATGATTGATACATGCAGTTTAGTCGAAGTTTGTACTAAAAAAATAATAAAAATATATATATTTTTAATTATGTTTTTTGCACAATTGAATATGCAATATTATTTTCTGATCTCATATAATTAATGTAGTAAAATTCTTGCGTTCACTGATAAATGCAATTTAAGTCCTGATATTTTTTAACAATGGAATAAATTAAAATAATCAAAATAGCACTTTATTCTGATCTTATAAAAATTCGTCCTGAATTCTGACATTTATTATTTAATTTGATTAAAATGGATTTGTTTATTTATTGTTTTTTTAAATTATTTATCATTGTACTGTTATTTATAATACAATAATTTATTTTAGATATTTATTATAATAATTCATGTTTTTATAAATAATATTTATGTGTAAATATATAAGTAAATGTATCAATACATTATATATTTATTTATAATGGTATAATATTTTTTATTTATTTATTTATTTTATTTTTTTAAAGGTTAGAGCATTACTTGAAATGTTAATATTTAAATGATGTCAACTGTCGACCTGTGTTTCAGACGCGTCCCGTTGGAGGATCCCGGCCGTGTTCTCGTGGCTGCAGCAGGAGGGCGGTCTGTCGGAGGACGAGATGAGCCGCACGTTTAACTGCGGTCTGGGCGCCGTGCTGGTGGTCAGCAAACAGGACGCGCAGAGAGTCCTACGACTGCTGCAGGCCCAGGAGGAGGCCTGGATCGTGGGTTCACTTGCCCACAAACAACCCGGTGAGACACACAGGCGCCCACGTTCACCGCTGCTTCACATATCAATCGTACTTCACCCTAAAAATAAAGGTCATTTTAATAAAGCAACTAATATTTTGTGCATTTTTGTGCGTCCAGGAGCCGAGGCGGTGGTCATCAGAAACCTGGAGCGGAGTCTGAAGGACAGTCCAGGCCGCTCGCCGGACACCAGCGCCCTGCAGAACGGAGCTCATCACGGGGAACACGCCTCACGCAAGAGGACCAGAGTGGCCGTCCTGATCTCAGGAACCGGTGCGTGTGCTCTCGTAAAATACACGTGTGAATAAAGCTGTGAACTCTGACGCTCTGCTGTCTGACAGGAACCAACCTGCAGGCGCTGATGGAGCAGGTGAAGAAACCCTCGAGTTCGGCCGAGATCGTGGTCGTGATCTCCAACAGACCCGCCGTCATGGGGCTGAAGAGAGCCGCTCTGGCCGGCATTCAGACGCGGGTTGGTCTCAAATATACTGATGCTCCAAAACCAACACTGAAATTAAAACTGAAATGCAAATATTCGGCCGAGATATTTGAAAATCTGGAATCTGAGGGTGCAAAAAATGCAGAAAATCACCTTTAAAGTTGAAGTTCTTAGCAATGCATATTACTAATCAGAAATTACGTTTTGATATATTTACGGTAGGAAATTTACTAAATATTTACTTAATATCCTAATGTTTAATGAATGTTTGTTTTTTTTCTTTTTTTTTTGCATAAAATAAAAATCAATAATTTTGACGCATACTGTGTATTTTTGCCTATTTGTGGTCCAGGATCACAAATTAAAACCCAAGTTAAAAAGTTTTCATTGAGCTGAAAAAATATTAATTATTTATAATATAAATAAAAAAATAAATAAAATTTTCTCTCTCTCTCTCTCTATATATATATATATATATATATATATATATATATATATATATATATATATATATATATATATATATATATATATATATATATATATATATTTTTTTGATATGAGGTAGTTTTTATATAAATTATTAATGAATTAATTAATGACAATTAATTAATGAATAAATTAGTGAAAATGAATAAAATAAATTAAATTTAAATAAAAATTAATACATTTAATTTATATGTAATATATATAAAATACAATTTAATTTTGCACATAAGGTAGTTTTTATATAAACTTTTTAATGATGTACTACATATGTACTATGCAATGTATAATAACTATGTAATATATAATAATTTAAAATACAATTTTTAATTGCCCAGAAGGCAGTTTTTAGATCAGTATTTTAGTGATGTAATTATTCCAATAACAAACTGAGGTCAAATCATATTAAGATTTTAACAGTAGCTGTAATGAAGACATAAATTAAATATTGAAAAACACAGTTAAGTAAAAATAAATACAAAAATAATAATAATAATAATAATAATAAATACAAAAAAAAAAAAACTGTAATATAATCAGATGCAGGGATATTATAATTAACTAAAATGAAAACCACAATAAACAAACAAACAAGCATTTTCATTTCTTGGAATAAAATAAATGTTAACTGAAATTTAAAAATGTATTTAGTTTAACTGTTATTTAATGTACACATATAACTAAAACTAACCAAACTAAAACTAGTAAATGAAATTTAATAAGAACAATATAGACGTCATTTTTTAAAAAGTAGAAAAAGAGGACAAAAACACAACACAACTAAAATGAAAGTGAAAACTATAACAATATCACTTCATTAAAATAATCACTGTGAAGAGTGAAATAAGAGTGTTGTTGTTTTGTGTGTGAGGTTGTGGATCATAAACTGTACGGCAGCAGAGCCGAGTTCGACGGCACCATCGATAAAGTCCTGGAGGAGTTCGGGGTGGAGCTGGTTTGTCTGGCCGGTTTCATGCGAATCCTGACGGGACCCTTCGTCAGGAAGTGGAGCGGTGAGTCTTAGAAAACATCACAGCCTGAAGGAAGATATGTATATATTATATTTTCTATTTAGGGATATTTAACTTTAGATTTTCTGAAAGAGCAAAAAATAGAATCCTTTTTTTAGAAGAAAAAAATTTTTCATCTTTAACACAGTTGTATATTTTATGCAGGCATTGTAAGACGTGGTTTGATGTTGTGTTTTTGATGTCATGTGTGAATCAGGGAAGATGCTGAACATCCACCCGTCGCTGCTGCCGTCCTTCAAAGGAGTGAACGCTCAGAAACAGGCTCTTCAGGCCGGCGTCAGAGTCACCGGATGCACGGTGCACTTCGTGGCGGTCAGTCTTTACTCTCACTCACACACTATTGGGATTATTATTATTATTTTTTTTTGTTCATATTTTAAATTAGAATTTATTTTATTGTTTTGGTTTTTTTCCCCCACTTTAAAGTTTTGGTAATTTTGTTGTGCGTTTTTTTTAATGTTTATGGTTGTTTTTTTGTTTTGTTTTGTTTTTTAATATTTTAACAAGACCATACATTGTGCATTCAGTGAAAATTAAGTTTTTATAATTTTTTTAGTAATTTCCTTTAGTACTTTAAGGTAAATTTAATGAAAACAGGGTTTCCGCGGGTCTTAAAAAAGTCTTAAATCGCTTTTCCGTGAATTAAGGCCTTGAAAAGGTCTTAAATCAGAGCAGAAAGTCTTAAATTCATATGATCATACGTTCATTAATTTTCGTGAGGGATTGTTTCCTCGTGTTTCATTTTAAAGTGAAGCGAAAGCGTAATTTCTGTGCTACATCGCTTAAGTCGCTCAATATTCGTTAAACAATGCGCGGTAGATGGCGGTATTTGCGGCTTCATCTGTCAGTCACTCAAAGAAGAAATTGTCCTTTTGAATTTTGTATAGCAATAAAAATCGTTTAGTATAGTCAGAGAACAGACAATACAATTAAAACTGAACACGGCTGCTCAGTGCAGTGTGCCGAACGACAGTCGCAGAGCAGATTTCATTTATCAGGTAAAGTGGAGCTGACTGACAAGAAGAGAGAGGTGAGAAAGACAAGACTATGGTGGAAGATTTTCAAAACGAAATGCAAAAGCGCCTGTTTTAGAAATACTTTGGATTTTGAAAAGCCTGTTGACGTCTGCCATTTCTCTAAGGTGATAATGGAAGTTTCATATTTATTTGGTTCCACAGTGTTTGCTGCTTTTTATTTATTTAAACCGTGTATTTTTTGTATTATTATTATTTTATATTAAGCGTGCAAGGTGTATGTCATGCATCCAAGCGTTCTTATTCGTTTTGCTAATAAACGTTCTACGTTTCTTATTTATTTGGTTACACAATGTTTTTCAGTTTTGTATACATTTAAACTTTGTGTAAGTTTTTGATTTATATTAGGCATATAACATGGTGTATTATTATTCGTTTTGTTAATAAAAGGTCGTTTCGTTATGTTAATGCCACTAATTTAAAAGTTAAAGTAAATGAGCAGGACGCTTTTACAAGCAGTACCGGCGCAGACTACGCAAACTGCATAGGGCACCAACTCTCAGGGGGGCACCGACCCAGTTGCTCAAAAAAAAAAAAAAATCCTTCTACAGTAATGTTAACATATACATGTACACACACAGTAGACTACAGCACACGTAACGCGCCAGTCCCGCATTCGCGCCCGCACCCGCATGTGCTCAAGTAGCCTAGTGTTTACGGCTGACTGCAAATAATAAGTGGAAAAAAAGCCAAGATGACGCCCGTGTATCACTTTCAGGTGCGTTCATAATCCTGAGAAACTTTTTTGGCTGTTGACGTTAATAACGTGTTTTAATGTCGGTAATAATTTGACCACCTATTAATTGTTGTTGTTACAGGACGATCAAATCCTTTAACAGTTTAATAGTGACCCAACATTTAATTCAAATATCCACTTAATCTTGTGATAGAAATGCTACAGCTTCTATAATTTCTTCAACAAAAACGTGGACATCACAACCCTTGCCAAAATTAACCATGGTTTTATTGTAGTAAAACTGCTTAATTATCTTTTGTGTGTTTTCTGGATGCTTGAGACAATAAAATCAGTCAGACAACTGTATTAGGCCTAATAAAATCATAGTCATAGGTAACTGTCTAGATCTACAGCTGTAATTTATAAATAGTATAATTTAATTGCAATTTATTCATTTACTTTTAGATTTTATTTTATTAAAGTTCTATTTTGACCCTGTATAATAGGTGTTTTTTCCCATAACTTCCATAATGAAGGAGGGGGCACAACAATACAATTCTGCGTAGGGCACCCATTTGGCCAGGAGCGGCCCTGCTTACAAGCTTAAAACCGAAAGAAAGTGAAGAAAAGAGGGAAAACTCAAACAAAAACTGCTTGATGCCAAATTGCCACTAATATGAAAGTGAAAGTAAAATGTGCACGGCACTTTTACTGAAGGAAAGAGAGGAAAAGAGGGAAAACTCAAACTACCTAAAAACAAACAATTGCTAGACGCTGAATTGCTGCTAATTTGAAAGTGAAAATAAAACTCAAACTATACTTGGGGAACATATTGCTGTATTGTTTTCCCATTGATTTTTTTTTTCTTAAATTTTCTTTAGTTGGTCTTAAAAAGGTCTTAAAAAAGTCTTAAATTGACCCTCATAAAACCTGCAGAAACCCTGTGAAAAGGAGAAATGTTTCTTTGGCAGCTAGCTAAAATAAAAAAGTAAAACTTTTTAAATAAAGTAAACTTTTATTTTAAATTTTAACAAGACCATACATTGTGCATTCAGTGAAAAATAAGAAATTACAGATTGTCTT
The DNA here is from genome assembly GCA_012976165.1 of Labeo catla. Taxonomy (NCBI): domain Eukaryota; kingdom Metazoa; phylum Chordata; class Actinopteri; order Cypriniformes; family Cyprinidae; genus Labeo; species Labeo catla. Next base: position 47,275 of record VONZ01001729.1, read on the forward strand.
AAATAAAACATGTGAAAATGAAACCAGTAGAAATATATAAATAAATAAATGAATGAATGAGTGAATGAATAAAATTGTTTATAGTTTATTAAATTTTTATTTTTACTTTTGTACTTTGTTAAACTACATTTTAAAAAAGGAGAAATGTTGCAACTAGACCAAATGTTTAATAAGCTTTTTATATTTTCATTTTTGATATTTTACAGTTAGTTTAGTTTTCATTGTTCTTTTTTTAAAACTTATTTTAATTAACATTTAAGTAATTTTTTAAAATGTTTTTTAGTTAATGAGTTTTAGTAACTTTTCTTTTTTTTTTTCATTTTTAATTAAATGTTTTTTTTAGTCATTTTAGTACTTCAGGTTAAATAAAAAAATGAGAAATGTTGAAACTAGATAAAATAAGTTTAAGCTTTTTATATTTTAATTTTTGATATTTTATAGTTAACGTTCAGTTTTTTTTTAGTTTTAGTAGTTTTAGTTTTTGTGAAATGTCTATGGATTTTGTTTTAGGTTGAGGTTTTTTTATTGTTTTGTAGTACTTAAAGTTAAATTTAATAAAAATTGTTTCTTTGACAACTAGCTAAAATAAAATATAAAAAACTAAACTTATTTTAGTTAACATTTATTTTAAGTAATTTTTAAAATGGTTTTTAGGTAATGATTGTAACCCTGGAGTAAAGTAAGATTGTGTAATCCGCAGGAGGAAGTGGACGCAGGAGCGATCGTCGTTCAGGAGGCGGTCCCGATCCTGGTGACCGACACCGAGGACAGCCTATCGGAGCGCATCCGGGAGGCGGAGCATCGCGCTTTCCCAGCAGCCCTAGAGCTGGTGGCCAGCGGCGCGGTGAAGCTGCGAGACGACGGTCGGATGGTGTGGAGCCACAGCGTTCAGTGATAAACACACAGATGTAACGCTCATTATGACACTAATCTACTTTAGTCTTTAATTTCCGCTCTAGACTGTGATCTTTCATTCAGACATTCCAGATCCGATCATTCCAGAAATTATTTCCTGAATGTTTTTATGTCTCGTCTAGCACAGGCTGTTGAGGGATATTTGCTCATGTCTGTGTTATTTGAGATGTACACGATGAACTTTATTCTCTGCATGTATCAGAACTAGATCAGTATTTGCTGTTGGCATTAAAGTTGCACTGCTCCGTGACGAACCTCATTATGTCTGTTATTACATTGTTCTCACTCATTTATGGTCTCACATGTTTGTTTGTGTTTAAAAATACAGCAAATTGCATTTTAAAATATAGTAAAATGTATTACTAACATTTATTACCATTTATTTTAAATTATATTTCATAATACTTCTATTTTTATTGAATGTTTTATCAAATAAATATAGCTTTAGTGAAAAACATTAAAACATCCACATTTTTCTAAAGTTGTAACTAGTGTATATATAAAATTATATAACATATAAAACATTATAGAACTGAAAACTATATAGACATTTAAAATGCCAACAAAAACACAAATGCTAAGTAAAATTAAAAGTAGAATAAAAAAAAAGCTTTTTTTTCTTTTTAGAAGAAATGAATACACATAATTTTCGTCTTTAAAATAATTGTAGCTTTTATCCAATCATATGATGGAACAACATGAAAGACTGGTGTTTGTCCAAGTTTATGCTGACACTTTAAAACATTAACAAAACACTACTAAAATGTTGATAAAAACCAAAATCAAAATTTAAAAAAACTATATTAATAAAACCTTTATTTAAAACAATTAAAATCTCTCTTAAGCAAAAAAAGATTAGAAATATACGAAAAGAAAAAAAAAAACGTATTTTCATCTTTAAAATAATTGCAGCTTTTATCCAGTCATATGTATGATGGGAATAATATGAATGACTAATATTACTTTGTTCGTAATATTTTATTTTTACATTATACATAAGTTTATGTTGACATTTTAAGTAAGAATCAAAATTAAAAAAAAAAAAAAAACTAATAAAACTTGAACTAAAACTATTAAATTCTTTTTTTTATTTTATAAGAAAAAATAAATATTTGATTATAAATATATGATAAAAAAAAAGAAATGCATGACTTCCATCTTTAAAATAATTGTAGCTTTTATCCAATCATATTCATGTATGATAGCAACAAGAAAGACTAGTGTTACTTTGTCCCTATTATTTTACTTAAGTGTTTTTATATATATATATATATATATATATATTAGTTTATGGTGACACTTTAAAACACCAACACTAAAAAAAATATTTTTTTGACTAAAATGTTAACAATCAAAATAAATTAAAAATTAAAATATTAATAAAAACTATTAAAATTTGAAATAAAACTATTTTATTAAACTATCTTTTTTATTTTACAAGAAAAAAAAAAATATATATATATATATATGATTAGAAATATATGATAAGAAAAAAAAAAAACATTTCCATCTTTAAAAAAAAAAAGACTATTTTATCCAATCCTATTACTGTATGATGGGAACAACATGAATTATTTTGGTTGATGTTGACACTTCTCTCAGTTTGTGTAAAATGACCTTTTTGTGGAAAAAAAGAAAAACAACAAAGACTTAAAAAAAATCAGTTTAATACAGTGATTGATGACAGTGGCATTTTAGGTAATACCATGCGCTCTGGATCTCAGTGCGGGTCAATAAGAGCGTTTAACCCTCGATAGTGAACACGTGCTGCTCAAAACAGCGTAACAGACGGAATGAAACAGGAGCAGCGGGAATCTGACACACACTTCACCCGATAAACGGCTCAGCCGACGTCCGTGTCAAACACTCCAGCCGTCAATCCGTTAGGAATCACTAACTAGGTTCTTGTGACCCAGTTGTTGAGCTTCAGCAGACTTTATGGAAACAAACGCAGTCTGAATTACTGACGGTTCAGCGGTGGGACGAACCTCCAAACATCAGCTGGAACAAACATCAGTCGTCATGTGCTGACGGTCAGGACTTACTGAAGCGCAGAACAGAAAGTCTCTCTCGTCCAGCCTGACGGGTCAAACACGCCTGTCCGTTCAGTCCTGATTTACCCAACAAATCCACGATCTCCTCTAGAGAACAAATAAACATGAGTCCAGGTCAAAAACTCTACAGATACTGATGCAGATGTGAAGAAACATCACAAACACATGGATCAAACCTGGATCATTCTCTGACACGGTCACCAGGTAAAAGAGGCCCGAGTTTGACAGCAGCTGCGGAATCGTGGGAAAGAATCGATCCATCACCTCTCGGCCGCGGATCCCGCCGGCCCACGACGCCTCGATCCCGTGACTGCCCACCTGAACACAAAACACACTCGACTCGTGACGCTGTTAAACATTACAGCATCACTCAGGCTTACCTGTTAAACTAGCAGCTCTTAACTAGTCTCACATGGACTGTGCACGCCAGGGAGTTAAAGGAAAATCTCCCTCATTATTTGATCCTTTAAAGTGATTTTTGTTTTGTTTTGTAACAAATGACCAGTGTTGTTATTAAAAAACTAAAATATTTTAAAATTGTTTTCTTTAATTGAAATAAAGAAATGAAGAATAAAGAACAAAATATAAATATTATAAATGTAATAAATTGTAAATATTATATGTAAAAATAAATTTTATTGCATTGTTTCACAGTATTTCTGTTTTTACAGAATTTTTATCAAATAAATGGGATTTATTAAGCCTTGGGATTTTTTTTTTTACCAGCATATATATATATATATAGTAAAATGTATCTTGTTTTGTTAGTTTTTTGTTAGTGTTGTTGTTAAAAAACTGTCTTTATTGAAAAATAATAATAAAGAAATGAAGACTAAAGATGAAATATAACTATTAGATGAAAAACGTTTTACATTTTTTTAAATGTAATTATTTTTTAAACAATTAATAACATTTAAATATTATATGAAAAAATATAGTATAGAACACAGTTTTTCAGTGTACTGTTCCACAGTATTTCTGTTTGTACAGATTTTTTTTTAATAAATGCAGCCTTGGGATTTATTTTTTACCAGTATGTGTGTTATAAAATTTCTTTTCTGTCTTTTTTTTTTTTTTTCTTACTTTCTAATTTTTTTTGTTTTGTTTTGTAACAAATGACCAGTGTTGTTATGAAAAAACTAAAATATTTTAAACTTGTTTTCTTTATTGAAATAAAATAAAGAAATGAAGATTAAAGAATGAAATGGAATTATTAGATGAAAAACTTAAACTTAAAAAATTACTATAAACTATTACAACTTGTTCTTCTCAATCAAAATTAATAACTACTTAATAATACAAATCAACTATAAATAAAAATAATAATAAATTTAATAAAATGTAAATATTGTATGAAAAAAATATAGTATAGAAAAGAGTTTTTTTTAATTGTATTGTTTCACAGTATTTCTGTTTTTACTGAATTTTTATCAAAAAAATGCAGCCTTGGGATTTATTTCTGACCAATATATATATTATAAGATTTCTTAAAAAAAAACAAACAAACAAACAAAAAAATCTATTACATTTATATATAAAAAAGAAAAAAATACAGAATTTTAATAAAAACTATATAGACTATAGATGTTAAAAAAACAATTAAAAAAAACTGAATTGTTGTCTTGGCAGCTGACAGAAATAAATTAAGTAGAAGTACTAAAATTATTTTAGTTTTACTTTTAGTTCTGAAAAGGAAAACCCTGCTTTACCCTGATTACACAGCTCCATACAAACATGACCGACTGAGATTTCTAGATTTCTGCATCATTTCTGGGGCTGTAGGGAATGTTTTCTTTACATTCAGAGGGGTTTTTTGTTTAGTCCATCAAAGACTAGTTGGAGTTTAGGACACCGTATCTGACAGCTGCAGGTCACTACAGCGTCTGCAGACTGCACATTATATTGGGCATCTCTTTCACTTTAAGGGGCATTTTTAGTCCTGACTGATTTCTCAGTATCTGATCATATGATGTGCCACTCTTTTACCTCTTCTGATGGAGTGACGACATACGGCGGATTAAAAACAAGCACGTCCACTTTTCCATTCAACCTCGGCAGAAAACACTGGACCTGTGAGACACGACAGAATGTCTGAAACAACTCAACAAACAGAATAAAAGCACATCAGAAGAGGATTTTTTGCACAAATCAAGCAAGCTTTTTGTTACTATTTTGAATTAGATTTATTTTTTGTTTTCACTTTAATTTTAGTTACTGTTTTAGTAAATTTGTTACAATACTAATGAGAAATGACAAAGCTGATTTGTTTTTTTTTAAATCTTAACATTTTATTTTATTTCAGTTAATGTTTATTATAATGGAAACGTGATAAATGTTTTTTTTTTTCCATTTTATTTTAGGGAACAATAATTATTATTATTAATTAATTATTATTATTATTGTTATTATTAATTATAAATACAGCTAAAGTAAAATAAAATAAATGAAATAAAAAAGCAGTTTTATTTTAGCTAATGATAATAAAACAAAAAAAACTAAACAAAAGCGAATTTAAATTATTTTTTAAATATTTAAAAAAATATATATCTAATATACAAAACTATACAAATTATTTGTTTTTATTTAATTAATAATAACAACAACCCTGTTGAAACTAAAATATTAAAAATCTTTTTTTGCTTGTTTTTTTTGTTTTGGTAATTGAAATAAAATATTAATATTAGATGAAAAACTTAAGTAGTTGAAGTACTAAAGTGGCTAAAACTAAAACTAAATAAAAAGGGGAAAAAAAAGTTCTATAATACTTAAAATATTTTTAAAAAATAAAAAGCACATAACATAATTCCTAAAATGAAATACATAAATTAAAAAACAAATGAAAACACTATAGTTAAATAAAAAAAATAAATATCATATATACGAAAAATAAAAATACTAGTATATAAATAACATCTCACCAGGTCAGTGATCACCGGCTGCAGCTGCAGGTGATTGCAGTGAGATGTCTGCAGTGTGCACTGCGCAGCCGCTGGATTCACATCAGTGCAGCTGCAGAACAAACACACAACCAGTGACTTTGATTTGTGCAAACGGTGGGATGAGCTGATGTGATTCTCCTATACTCACAGATACAACGCTTCGGGCCCGACCACAGACGCGAGGAAGGCCGAGACGACTCCAGACCCGCTGCCCACCTCCAGACACACGGACGGCCTGAAAACACGGAGCCGTCAGCAGATCAGAGACACACAGAGAGCCGACAGTCAATCACATTCATCACCTGCTTCCCTTCAGCCGATCAGCATCTTTCTCCAGAGCGTCCATCAGCAGGAACGAGTCTTCGGCGGGTTCGTACACGTCTGCGAAAGAGCCGCGGCCGGCCGGAGCGTACAGGGGCGTCGGGTACATGAGAGCAGCGAGGTCTGATGGGAAAACCAATGCGGGTTATTAACAGGGTTCACAAATAAGGTCCAGTTCTGCCGGTTGGGTGGTCAGACGTTTCTGAATAGATTTTATGTGCCTCACGTGCTGCCGGAGCGGCCGCAATCTGGTTTTAAGTGTCGTTTCACACGCAAACGGTTCGATTTGGGCTTTTATGGATTTATTTTCTGAGTTCTGGCACGGCGGAGCGCCCGATGGTGTGAAGCCCCGAGCGTGTAAAATCTGCTCTGAAAACAAGCAGATTAAGAGAGGAGAAGTTTACAGTGTCTTAATGAAGTCTGTAAATGCAGCTGCATCCGTCTGAACACGCAGCGCTCCGTCACATAAACATGATTCCAAACATCTGGAACAACGCTGATGATTATTTCTGTCCTTTCATACAGCCAACACATCAAAACACACTGTGCTGATACCATGGTACAGTGACGGTAAAACTATGGTACTTTGATATACACTACCAAACTACCATAAACTTCTGCTCACCAAGCCTGCATTTATTTGATCCAAAGTACAGCAAAAGCAGTAAAAAATTTTAAAATTTTACTATTTAAAATAACTGCTTTCTGATTGAATATACTTTAAACTGTAATTTATTTCTGTGATGTGAAGCTGAATTTTCAGCATCATTACGCCAGTCTTCAGTGTCACATGATCCTTCACAAATCATTCTAATAATATTAATTGTCTAATAATAATCATTCTAGTCTTTGATTAATAGAAAGTTCAGAAGAACTGCATTTATCTAAAATAGAATTGTTTTGCAACATTATAAATGTCTTTAACATCACTTTTGATCCATTTGAAGCATCCTTGCTAAATGTAATGATTGATTTCTACAATTTCTTTTTCTCAAAAAACTCCAAGCTTTTGAATTTGTTATACGTATAATGTTACAAAAGCTTTTCATTTCAGTTAAATGCTGATCTTTGGATTTTTCTATTCATCAAAGAATCCTGAAAAATTTACTGTTTTTAATATTCATAATAATAATAATAATAATAATACATGTTTTTTGAGCAGCAAATCAGCATATTAGAATGATTTCTGAAGGATCATGTGACACTGAAGACTGGAGTAATGATGCTGAAAATTCAGCTTTGAAATAAAAATTACAAATAAATTACATTTTAAAAAATACTCAAAAAGAAAGCAGTTATTTTAAATAGTGACAATATTTCGCAATATTACTGCTTTTGCTGTATTTTTGATCAAGTAAATGATCAAAAAAAAAAAGACTTAAAAAAAACATTAAAAATCTTACTATTAAAAACTCATTTACTATGGTATTGAAGCACTTTAAAGAATAATTAAAAAAAAAAAACTTGTTCCTTTGTTTTACTTGTTTTTTTGTTTTTGTTTTTTACAAGAGAAGCACTGAAATTCATCTGAAATTCATAAAGAGTAATACAATTTACTTAGTATCATAAATTCAACTGATTTTTTATAATTATAATTATGTTTTATCCCATAGTTTTTAACTTGATTTGTCATCATTATATTTTTTACCTCCTAATTTTGACTTTTGACAGTTGTTTTTATGTCACAATTATGATTTTTGTATCTTATTTCAATTTACAAACTATAGTACTTCAATATATTAATTTTCCACTGAATGAGTAACATTTATTTACTAAAGTAATAAAATATATTATGGCATAATTATAATTTTAAGCTCATAATTTTGACTTAGGACAACTGTTTGTATGACTTTGCATCTTTGATTTTGATTTCAACATTTTTACAATTATGTTTCATAATTGTCATTATTTAGACTTTTTGTCATAATTATGACTTTTTTATTTTTATTATGTATTATTTATTTTCCTTGGTACATAGCTTGATAGCTCATACAGCATGGTATTTTCAATAGGAAAACAAATCCGCGTTTTTTTTATTTATTTTTACAGGCAATCATTATAAAAAAGTACTTTACCATAACATCGTTATATTTTATTGTAATACCACACTTTTGATATCTCACAGACAGTACGTAACATAATTATCATAATAATGCAACGTGACATTTACATGATAAACAGAAAAAGCACCAGGGTAATACCATGGTTTTGTGGACATAGCATCATGATAATACAAAGTATTATTTTATATACTTTGCTGTAACATGTAAAAACCATGGTTTGTGAATCTTATAAGCATTTGGTACCACGGTATATGTCGAAATACTATGGTACTACCACCGTTTTTGTAAAGAGGGTATTGACGCGCGCTCGTGATCTTTATTTTTAATATTTTAGGCTCATCCTACTTTTTGATATGGACATGTATTGTAAACTTCATACTATATATGATAATGAAGGTTTTTCTTACCCTGTGTGCTCCAAGCGCATGATTTTCAAACACAACAGCGTGTGTGGACTCGGCACACAGCACTTCCGGATACTGTCACAAGTGCATTATGGGAGTCGTAGTTTCTCAACTTGGATTCGTATTCGACGACCCAGCGTCGATATTCTGTATGGGAATCAAATATGAAATATTATGAAAATAACTCATGGTAACGGGAAGACAGAATATATTTTATTTTTCAATTATTTTATAAATAAATTTTGACACTGAAAAACTCTTTGGGGTTTTTCCTCAACTGCAGTTTTATACATATATTGTAATTGATATATCTCTACCAAAGTATATATTAGAAAAAAAAAGTACTTTTATTTTGTCTGTGCAAATGTGAGCCGCTCCAGATGGCCCTGGTTAGAGCGTCCATGTGCTGTTTTACCTATTAACAGCCCTGCAGACTCTCAATTATAGATACAAGAGGGACTCATAAAAGACAAGCAATAAAACATGTAATTTTTGCATGCAACGAGTGATAAGGCAAACGACTCGCTTTAATTTAGACATTCCTGGATCTGCAGAAAGGCCAGAGCTTTACCGGGGCCACATGAGCCAGGATAGGAGGGCGGAGCCTGGAGCTGTCAGTCTTTTGAAGTCGACCAATTGGGTGGAAGTGAGTGACTGATACATAATATATTCAAATATTTAATGAGAAGAAATGTTTTAAACTCTCAATAGAGGGCAGCATTGATCTGTGTGTGTTTTTCTTTCAGACTCTTGATTTTTACTCCAAGTTGAAGTTTTGAATGCACCATTTGGCAAGATCAGTGCCAGTATCAGTCACTATCACTTTTGTCTTCATTCTGGATCATACTTAATACACAGTTAAAAGTTAGAAGCAGGATTGGTCAGTCACCGGTGCAAAAATACATCCAGGTGCTGCTGCATGTAAATCCAGAGAAAAACAGCACTCACACTGTGTGCTATAAATCAACAGCGTACAAAACACCTTCAGATGGCTTCTATTTCATTCACGCCTTCAGCTCCAGGTGTTAAACAAATACAGATTGAGAATTAATACCTGACACTAAACTCAGCTGAGATGCTGGTGAAAGAAATACTGGAAATGTGCTTTAAAGCAGCGCTTCTTCACAGGTGGATTATAACCCAAAAACAGCTCAGGATCACAGACAGCAGGGAAAAACAGAGTTGCAGAAAATTAATGTACAGTAAATACTCATATAATTGTGTATAACAACAAACTCATCCCTAGCTAACAGGAAATGTTCTCAGAACTTTGGCTAAGGTTCTGACAATGTTATGAACAAACTTTCATCCAGTAACGTTCATTCAGACTTATCTGGTCTTTATTAATGATCTCATGTTAGCACAAAAAACATGATTTATACATAATTTACATTACATACATTTATTAATGGAAAGTTTAATTTTTTTTTTTTAAATGTAACTACCAGTGTTTGGGAAGGTTACTTTTAAAAGTGATGCATTACAATATTGCGTTACTCCCTAAAAAGTAACTGATTACGTTACTTAGTTACTGTTTATGGAAAGTAATGCATTACGTTACTTCTTTGTTACTTTTTAAATCTGGGCTGGGCTTGCTTCTTTGTTTTTAATATAAAAAGTTATATTTTTTGACAAACATAGCCCTTTCACACCAAAAGCCTCAGGATAAAGCAAAAATAAATTCACGTCTGTACAGTAGACTGCAGAAGAAGAAAGTTTAATACTCTTCAGGAAGAAGAACACTTGTTAGTTTATCTTGAGTAATTTTTGCTTATTAGTATGGCTGAATTGGATCATCGAAGGTCAGCAGCAAAAACACTGGTTAATAAAATGGGATTAAATACATAAAGTATAATTGTATTATTTAACATTTAATTTCTGTAGGTTTGCGGTACATTCTGAGTTCACTTTTTTATTTATTTTGAGGAATACTGAATTTATTGTTTTTTTTTTTGTGAGATGAATTAATGCATGTTCATATTTATTCTAGAACTAAAGTAACATCTTACTCCCAATTTCTCTCAACATAGGGACGGTTTGAGATTTCAATTAAAAAAGGGAAGAAAAAACTGTGGTAACAGGCATTACTTATTTGAAAAAGTAACACAGATATTTTCTTGTAAATTAAAAAGTAATGCGTTACTTTACTAGTTACTTGAAAAAAGTGATCCGATTACATAACTCGTGCTACTTGCAATGCGTTACCATGTAACTACTTGTTTCAGAATGTTCAGAGAACTTTCAAAAGTAACATTCCCATAATGTTTGCAAAATGACACAATGGAACGTTCCCTTAACATTTGCAGAATGTTTTTTAAACATTTAAAAAAAACAGAACATTTGGAACGTTTAGAGAACAATCCGAAAGTAACATTTTCATAACTTAATCAAAAAGCCAAATGCTCTGAGAACATATTTTGTTAGCTGCCTCAACTTTTAAGCGGAGAAAAAACACTTCGGTTATCTTTCGTGTATGATGTCAAAGGCTGCGCATCCGATCAAACTCTCAAAATTACAGATTGTTTGACGCATTTATTTTCAAAAACTATAAATGAAACTATACAAGGATAAACGAAAATATCACCAACCCAGCTAACAAACTAGATCATTTGGCTAACATTTCTATTAAGTTACAAAAACAGAAACGTCCAGTTGAATGTTTTAAAAATGCTTTTTCTTGGTTATGCAAATGTTAAGCACCGTGAAAAAACTTTAAAAAGTAAGTGTTTGTGCTGCCTTAAAATTTTAAGTTTAGTCAACATGAAATGTAAAGTTGTACTACATGAAAACGTGGATATTTGGCAGCACAAACACTTACTTTTTTAAACTGAAACAACTTTTAAAATTGTTGTTTTTCTTTTACAGTGAGAAAACATTTCTTTGTATCATTTTGCAAACATTATGGGAATGTTACTTTTGAATGTTCTCTGAACATTCCGAAAGAAGTAGATACATTTAAATAATGTTACACAAACAAACAAAATCCGTTCCATGAACGATGTATGCATAACATTTTTGTGCTATTTTTTTGAGAACGTTATTTTAAATCAGATAACTTTAAACAAACATTCTATCATGTTACTGGAAGAATGATTATTCATAACTTTGACAGAACCTTGACAAAACATTAGTGAAGCTCTAAGAATGTTAAATGTTTTTTGTTTTGAAGCAGAACCAGCTGAGAAGCACTGATCTGTCCTTCAGGACACTAATGAGCACAGACACTCGTCTTCACTCATCGCTCACGCTGATCGTGTCGCAGGCCGTTTGTTCGGACCGTGACCCGGCTGTGATCTACAGGAGGGAAGATTTAACACTTCCCAGCCTCCCTTCCCCCAAAAGGCCTCTCAGAGACGAAAGATGTGTCTGAACAGAGTTCAGCTGCTGCTTTTTTTTACTTCATATTCTGCGAATTGCACGTTCTTTTGTTGCAAAGATTGCAGTTTGTCTATTCAAAATAAGTAGTTCACTAAAAATTTCAGAAGTGAATGATTTCAGCTTTGCACAAGTTGCATGGACTACTTTTATGACCTGTTCCCAGCTAACAAAAACATGTCTGAAGAACATTTGGCTAATGTTCCCATTAAGACCAGACAACTTTGAGCAAAACTATTCTATTAATGAAGAATGCTTGTTTGGAACTTTGAGAGAAACCTACCAGAATGTTTCCTGCAAGTTGGTTTATGGGGTTTTTGTGTGATTTAGCAAAGTGCAGTGTGTTATGGGTTCAGAACAGCATGAGCTCTGAGCAAATGATGACAGAATATTCATTTCTGGGTGAACTTTAAAGATTCAGCATCTTTGCACTCGCGTGCGACCTTTCAGACAGGTTCACAGAACAACTGTAAGCGACTGTAAAATGTGTGCTGTTCTCCTCTGAGCCAAACGTTCAGTTCCTAGATCCGTCTCTGTGGTCGCAGCGATGCTTTTATGAGGCTGAAGTTATAACTTGGATTAGACGAATGAAGCGTCTGACTTTCTGTATTAGAAAATTGCGTGTGTTCATTGAAGCCAGCTGCGTGCGTTATTCAGAGCGCTGTGTTCGGGATGTTCTGGTCTTCTCTGGAGACGGCTGAGCTGTGCGGAGAGCTTTATGAGAGATCGGCTGGCACTGAGACATCAGCAGAACTCGTTCTGAACCTCATAAACATGCGGTTCAAAGCATTTCAACAGCACAGATGCTTCTTTAGAGGATTTGTACTTGTGAAGCACGTACTCACTCTCATCTGAGTTTCTATCCAGGATTTATAATATAATAAAATAATATGTGACCCTGGAGCACAAAACCAGTCATAAGCATCACAGGTACATTTGTAGCAATAGCCAACAATACATTGTTTGGGTCAAAATTATCAATTTTTCTTTTATGCCAAAAATCATTAGGATATTAAGTAAAGATCATGTTCCATGAAGATATTTTGTAAATTTCCTACTGTAAATATATCAAAACTTAATGCTTTAATAGTAATACGCATTACTAAGAACTTCATTTGGACAACTTTAAAGGCGATTTTCTCAATATTTAGATTTTTTTTTTTTTGCACCTTCAAATTACAGATTTTCAAATAGTTGTATCTTGGCCAAATATTGTCCTATCCTAACAAACCAAACATCAATGAAAAGCTTTATTTGGCTTTCAGATAATGTATAAATCTAAAAAAACTGACACTTATGACTGGTTTTGTTGTCCAGGGTTACATATAATATAATAATATAATATAATATAATACAATAATATATATTTGTCTAATCAGTGCAATCAAAAATGTAATGTCAAAATAATACTATAATAATATAATAATACAAATATATATATATATATATATATATATATTACTGATATATGTAGCTATCTATGTTTAAAATACATTATATTTCATTAATACAATACTACAAAGAGATCTGTTTAATATTTATCCGTTTTTAATATTTAAAAAAAAACAAACTGCAACATTTTGCAACCAATCTCACAATTCTGAAAGCTATCACTGACAAAATAAAATAAAATAAAATAAAATAAAAGTTGTTTTGTGTTTTTTTTTTTTTTACTAAAATATGCACTTATAAATGTAAAAATCATTGTTAGGGAAAGTTACTTTTAAAAGTAATGCATTACAGTATTGTGTTACTTGCTAAAAAAAAAAAAGCAGCTAATCGCGTCACTTAGTTACTTTCGTGTTACGTTTTCTCAAGTGGGCTGGGCTTGTTTTTTTTTAAATAAAAAAAGTTATATTTTTGGCAAATTCAGCAATAAAAAAAAAATATATATATATATATATTGTTTTTGCTTAATTTTTATAATTTTTCTTAAATCTTAATTAAAAAATGGTTTTGTTGTCCAGGGTCACATATAATATAATATAATATATAAAATATATAATATAATATAAATATATAAATCTTTTTCTCATCCGTGCAGTTAAATATAATAATCAAAATAATACTATAATAATATAATAATACAAATATACAGGAAAATGGCATATAGTGTATTTTAATTATAGATATAGCTATATCTATTTTTAAAATACACTATATTTCATTTAATACAATACTACAAAGATATATATATATATATATAACAACATTTTGCAACCAATCTCACAATTTTGAAAGCTATCACTGACAAAATAAAACAAAACTAAAATAAAATAAATAAAATAAAATAAAATACAATAAAATACCTGTCTTACAGTAAACAACTAAGTAAATAAAACTTGTTTCTTAATATGTGGAACTGGTGTGCAGAAATGACCAGAGTTACCGCTGTCATAAGACTCGTATGAAGTCAATTCCCATTAACCTCCTTTATAGCAGTTCATAAATATCAGTACTATCGAAATATGAGAAACGATCAAAAATATTCCAATAAAATTACCAAAATGTTACACATACTCTCACAAGGATTCCAAAGAATGCCGTTAATGCCATTTTTAAAGCATCGGTGCACAGATGTGCAGATTATTGGACGCCCGCTGAGGAATATGACTGCAAGAAACCGGTCTAGTCACTTATTAAATTATTATGGGATCCGTGAGGGAAACCATTAGATAGATAAACGGGGTACGGCAGGAATTTCTAGTCATTTTCACAGGTGATGTCTCTGGTTGCTGGGAATGGGAGTCACTCAGGGGTGTTTGTGTATAAACGAGCCAGATTTATACGGGCGCGGAGCACGTGCTGGACGCAGGAGTAACGTATACTGTGAATTTATCACAGCGAGGCTCTGGGAGCCACTGGATTTATTGCACCCTGCTGTCCATCGTCTTCAGCGCTCCGATCGGACCCGGCGGAGATGAGGAAAGAGAAGAAGGAAAAACAAGCAAAGCTTGCATGAAGGCATTTGTGGTGTGAATGTCGCTCAAGAAGCTCTGTGACACCTGAAGAAAGCGAACCATTAATGTTCTTAATCATCCTTTACTGTTGCTCAGGTCGTGCAGGACTCAGTGGAAAAAGGCCTTTTTTGTTCTGAAAAAAAGAGAACATTTGTTCTGAAAAATAGGGCCTAATATGCACTGCGCTAATCTGAAGGAATTTCCCATACTGATTTTTCACAGACTTTTGACCTGTATTTTGAATTAGGCACTGTGTTGTGTTTAAGAGTTGAAGAAAATGTCTGTAAACTTAGTGTATAATGTCCTCACAGAATTTTTTGTTCAGTTCAGTGTACTATAATATAATATATTTTAAAGCAAAGTAAAATAATCATTCAAATAAATCATTTTAAAGTAAATTATCTAATATTTCTGAATCAGAAAAAGCAAGCACTGAACAATAAAAAATAAATATAATCAATATGAAATATAAAATAAATGTAAATTAAATATAATCTACAAAATATCATACAATTTAATATTTATAAATACATAAAATAATATAAAGATTTATAATTTAGCACTTTTTTGCTTTCATATCAATCTCCTTTATATATATATATATATATATATATATTAAAATAGTAATAAAATATAATAAGTTAAAGTAACAGTACACAATATTATTTAATAAGCACAACATAAAATCATGTTATGTGTTTTTAACTAAAATATGCACTTATAAACATAAAAATCAGTGTTGGGGAAAGTTACTTTCAAAAGTAACGCATTACAGTATTGCATTACTTGCTAAAAAAGTAACTAATCGCGTTACTTAGTTACTTTGGAAAAATAATGCATTGCGTTACTTTTGTGTTACTTTTTTCAAGTGGGCTGGGCTTGCTTGTTTTTTAATAAAAAATATATATTTTAATATATTAAATATATTATATATATATTCTAATGTCATTTTTGCTTATTAATATGGCTGAACTGGATCATCAGCAGTCAGCAGCGAAGACATTGGTTAATAAAATGGGATTAAATAAATTATATTTGCATTATTTAACATTTTTAATTATTGCAAGTTTGTGTCATATTCTGAGTTTGCATTTCACTTTGAGGAACACTGAATCTGTAAATGCATGTTCACATTTAGAACTACAGTAACATTTTACTCCCCATTTCTCTCCGAACAGGAACAGAAGAGCTGTCAGTCAATAAATGGAAAAACAAAGTAACTGGCGTTACTTATTTGGAAAAGTAACTCAGATATTTTAATCTAAATTAAAAATGTAATGTGTTACTTTACTAGTTACTTGAATAAAAGTAATCTGATTACATAACTCACATTACTTGTAATGCGTCACTGGTAAAAATGGCTCTGAAAATCCCCTTAATAAAAAACCTACAACTCGTCCTCAGTTCAGGTAGTTTAATAGTTTTTTTTTTTTAAATCTCTAACCTTAATAGGAGCAATAGTGATGCTTGGCTACTAATTAAGAGTTATTAATTGAAGGTGAGAGAGACTGCTGGAGGTCAGACGAGAGCTGAGTGGAATTATCCGTCTGTTGTTCAGCTCCACGCGCAGCTGCTGCGTGTTAAAGTCAAGCCGGCGTTATACTGCCATTGAGAGCGCGGGTGGAGAAGATACGCCGAGTGCTGAGAAACGGCTCAGACGCTGACTTTACTGCTTCTCGCTGAGCCTATAAACATGAGTTTGGCCTGCTTTCACCACAGGACTAATAAATGGCAGAGCGGGTTGTTTTGCTGGTTAATGATGGCGTGTGAGGGCACAGGGTTAGAGCACGATCCTCCGGGGCGTTACGAACCTACAGACTCGTTTATGACGATTAATGATTAATGCGTGTACATCAGTTTCACACGACCTGAGGCGGCACTAATTCTGATTCTTAAGGACGATTTAAATGTCACATTAGAATAAAAGCAAGTATTAACATTTTGGTTTTAATGTTTTAGCACTAAAAACATGTAATTGAAAAACTATGCTTATAGTATGTTTTTTAACATATATTCTTATAGCATTGAGGAAATGTTCTGAGATCAACATTCTCTGATCGTCCTCACAATGTTACGTGTACTTGAAGGTTCTAAGAAATATTTTTGTAATCGTTAAATAACATTATAATCACAACAAGAAAACTACACTGTAAAAAATTTGTTAAATCTACTTAAAATAATGTGTTACCTGGCTGCCTTAAAATTTTAAGTTTAGTCAACTCAAAAACGTTTAGTCAACTTGAAATGTTAAGTTGTACTAAGTGACAACTAAGATATTTGAGTTGATTCAACTTAAAATTTTAAGGCAGCTGTAAAAAACAAACTAACAAAAAACAATTTGTTGAGTCAACTTAAAATAATTTGTTACACTGCTGATTTAAATTTTTAAGGTTAGTCAACTCAAAGAAGCTTAGTCAACTTTAAAATGTTAAGTTGTACTAAGTCATAACTTAGATATTTGAGTTGACTAAACTAAAAATTTGGTTTGTTAAACTTACAACCTGTTTTTGTTACCCAGCTGCCTTAAAATTTTAAGTTGGATTAACTCAAATATCTAAGTTGTCACTTAGTACAACTAACTTTTCAAGTTGACTAAACTTTTTTGAGTTGACTGAACTTAAAATTTTAAAGGCAGCCAGGTAACAAACTATTTTAAGTTGACTCAACAAATTGTTTTTTTACAGTGTTCGCTACT
>VONZ01001729.1:70000-104716 GCA_012976165.1 Labeo catla
AATAAGTAAATAAATAAATAAATAAAATGTTTACTGAGGTTTATGCTTAAAACAAGTTAGTCTCTAAAAAGTTGATATCTAATGCTTTTGGATAAATCTAAAATAAATCTTGATATCTTCTGCCATTTGACTAAATGGAAAATACATTAAATAAATAAATAAACAAATAAATAAATAAAAAGTTTAGTCATTATTATTATTATTATTATTATTATTATTATTATTATTATTATGGTAATTTTTGTAATATCTCTGGCAAGAACATTTTTTAATCTAAAAAATATATAGCTACATTTTCTGTTTCTATTTTAATATTGCTTAAATTTTAAATAATTTTAGCCTTTTAGTAATATCATTTTTATTTTATTTTATTTTATTTTATTTTATTTTATTTTATTTTATTATAATAAATAAATAAAAAGAAGTCTTGATATCTTGTGCTATTTGGCTAAATGAAAAATAAATAAATAAATAAATAAATAAATAAAATAAATAAATATTCTGCCATTTGGAAGTCAAAGCTGCACATGTATTTCTGATTTATTTTGACATCAAATATTTTTACTGGATGATGTTTTGGAGTCTGTCTCTATCAGACGAGCTCTAGTACAGCTCCAGTCTGCAGAGGAAGGCGATTCTTTGGCGCTCAGTGTTGTTGTGGTTTGTGGTCCTGTTCTCACCCAGGTCCAGTGGAGCCTCAGGGAGAACATGTGTGAGCCAAATGTGACGCTAAAGCAGCACGCGGCTGCCGCCACGCCGCGTCTCACAGACGTCTTGTAAAAGAGACCCGAGGAGAGAGATCTCGATACGAACTACAACATTTCTCATCAAAAGATCTGAGATGCTCCACTTTCATTTTACAGCTCCAGACTCTTACTGGATGATGAATGGTGAACAAACATGGAAAAGAACAACTGAGTTTTTCTCTGGAGTACCATGCATTAGATTTTTTTTAAAAAAAGTAAATAAAAACACCTTTCATGCATTTGTATCTGAAAACAAAAACTGTAGAAAAGAAAAAACCTGTCAAAGTTAAATAATTGTAGTAATTTTTTGGTATCTTTTGTAATTTCACTGGCAAGAAAGTCCATAAATCTATGCACATTGCCAAAAATATCAAATCAGAGATTGTTTAATTTTTCATTTTAGTATAATTAATTTCTATTTAATATATTGAATTTTTGCTATATTTTTTAATATTTTGAATAATTTTAAATTTTATGGTTTCATTTTAATTTTATTATTAAACGTATTTTAGTATTTAATTATTATTATTATTATTATTATGGTAATTTTTGTAATATCTAATTTTTGTAATATCATTTTATTTATCTTTAAAAAAAATCTACATTTTCTGTTTCAATTTTAATATTACTTAAATTTTAAATTATTTTAGCCTTTTAGTAATATCATTTTTATTTTATTTTATTTATGCTATGTGTTTTCTTCATTTTTCTTCATTTAAACTTAGCATCATTTTCTTTGAAATATTTTAAATAATCATAGGTTAAGTTGTGTTACGTTGTAATGTCTTTTATTCATATCTATCTATCTATCTATCTATCTATCTATATCTATATCTATCTATCTGTCTATCTATCTATATATATATATATATAAATTATAGTTTATATATATATATATATATATAATTTATATATATAATTTACTGATTTATTTATTTATTTACTTACTAATTTACTTAACTTAATTTACATTTATTAATACTTATTTTTAATAGTATTTTTAAGTAAGTTTATTCATTATTATTACTATTATTATTATGGTATTTTTTGTAATATCTCTGACAAGAAAATTGTATTTATCTAAAAACATATATCTAAATTTTATGTTTCTATTTTAATATTGCTTAATTTTTTTAGTAATATAATTTTTATTTTATTTTATTTTATTTTATTTTAGCTATGTGTTTTCTTCATTTTTTTTTAGCTTTTTTCTTTCTAACCTTTTTATTGTCCTTATTATTATAATATATATATTCAAATTTATGTAATTGCACAAGCAAAAAAGTATTAATTTATTTACTTACTTATTTACTTACATTTATTAATACTTATTTTCAAGACTATTTTCAAGCAAGTTTAGTCATTATTATTGTTATTATTATTATGGTAATTTTTGTAATATTTCTTCTAAATCTAAATTTTCTGTTTCCATTTTAATATTACTTAAATTTTAAATAATTTTGTAAAGCCTTTTAGTAATTTATTTTATTTTATTTTATTTTATTTTATTTTATTTTTATAATTTTGCTATGTGTTTATAATTTTGCTCTGTCCGCCTTTGGGTCACCTTCTATTTATTTACCTAAGCTTAGCATCATTTTCTTTAAAATGTTTTACTAAACTTTGTTGATTTTCTAAATGCTATGAAGTCCAAACAGCACAGAATAAGAGGAATGACCTTTATGTAACTCAGTTAGGCCTCCTGAGATCTGAAAGAGCAACAATAATCGGGGTCACACTGAATTAGAACAGAAAATCAACAAATAATTGTTTACTGCAACAACGTCACATTCACAGTGACTCACATTTAAACTTTCCAAATGTGGCACAAACAACTTTGAACGTCCTGCACCGTCACTCGTCTGTTCTGATGGAGGAACTGAATTTAAGGCTTACGCAAGAGACTTTCCAAAATAAGACCCTCATTCCTCCGCCAGTCCTCCTCTGGTTTGATTGGAAGGAGCTTCAAAGATCAGCGGGCCGTTAAATAATTACTCACTAAAAGCGAATATCTCCCGCTCATCTATTAATGCTGTGCCGGTGGGAGATCGGCTGCAGCTCGGACATTTGATATATAAAACTCATCACTTCATTTCTCTTGTTGTTTTCTCTGTTCCGGTCAATTGCAGTCGCTGACAGACTACAGTTACCAGCACAAAACTCACAATGTTTATCTGAAAGACTGGAAAGAAAATAAACGTGTGTTATGCTGTCTTCAGTGAGTCATTTATTGTGTTTTTAATAGTCTGATGATTGTAAAATCAATTTAAAATTTAAAAAAAAAAAAGTTTCTCGAACCAAAATAAACATTAACTGAAATAAAATAATAATAAATAATTATACTTCTCATTTCAGCTACTTGCCAAGGCAACATTTCCAAGCCAAAATTACTAAAAAAAAAAAAAAAACATTTTTTTTTTTCTCAGATTACAAAAACTAAAAAAAAACAAGCAAACAAACAAAAAAACATATAATAGTAGAAAATGATGACTGTATAGTACAATTAAAAATATATAAAAAAGTTTCTATAATAAGCATTCACTGAAATAAAATAAATATCTAAACTTCTCATTTCAGCCAAGGCAACATTTCCAAGCCAAAATCAGAAAGTAAACAAAAACATCTTTCAAGCATTTGCATCTGAATACAAAAACTAAAAACAAAACCAACCAACCAAAAAAAAAAATTAAAAAAAAGATAAAAAAGTTTTTTTTTCATGTTTAATCTTTTTATTTTCAAAATCATACATTGTAATATATTTAAAATGTTAAAATATGTTAAAATATTCAATATAAAAATATACACTACCGTTCAAAAGTTTGGGGTCAGTAAGACTTGTAATAGTCTTTAAAGAAGTCTCTTATGCTCATCAAGGCTGCATTTATTTGATCAAAAATATAGAAAAACAGTAATATTGCAAAATGTTTTTACAATATAAAATAATGTTTTTTATTTTAACATACTTTAAAATAGAATTTATTCCTGTGATGAAAAGCTGAATTTTCATCAGCTGTTACTCCAGTCTTAAGTGTCACATGATCCTTCAGAAATCATTCTAATATGCGGATTTATTATTAGAATGATCAATGTTGGATAATATCAACAGTTGTGCTGCCAAATATTTTTTGGAACCTGTGATTTTTTTTTTCAGGATTCTTTCATGAATAACAAGTTTAAAAAGTACAGTGTTTATTCAAAATATAAATATTTTATAACAATGTAAATTATTTATTATTAACTTTTAATAAACTTTTAATTATTAACTTAATACATCCTTGGTGAATAAAAGTATTAATTTCTTAAAAAAAAAAAGAAACAATAAAAATGTACTGACCCCAAACTTTTGAACGATAGTGTATATATATATATATATATATAGAATATTAATGAAAACATTATATAATAGTATATTATATGATACTTAAACAGCACTAGTTCAGAAATTAAAAGATGCTCAAAAATGGTCAGAAAATTATGACTGTATAGTAAAATATAAAATATAAAATATATTAAAAGTTTCTTTAACTAAAATAATAATAAATAATTATGCTTCACATTTCAGCTACTTGCCAAGGCAACATTTCCAAGCCAAAATTACTAAAAATGGGGTAAAAAAAAAAAATAGATTAAAAAGTAAACAAAAACATCTTTCATTTGTATCTGAAAACAAAAACTACTACTACTACTAATTTTTTTTTTCATTTTAATCTTCAATTTGTAATCTTCATTTTAATCTTCAAAATTATAGATTGTAATTATATATATATTAAAATATTTAATATTTAAAAAAAATATATAAATTTCTGTAGATACTTTTATATTTAAAGTATTAATGAAAACATTTATTTAATAGTATAGTATATGATACTTTAATAACACTAGTTCTGAAATTAAAAGATGCTCAAAAATTATGACTGTATAGCAAAATTAAAAATATATAAAAACATTTCTTGAACTAAAATAATTATTAACTGAAATCTAATAATAAATAAATAATTATACTTCTCATTTCAGCTACTTGCATAAATTGTACTCTTTTTTTTAGGTTAAAAAGTGTGTGATTCTTCTAATAAAATTTATAGCTAAAATCCAAACAAACGCAGGGACGACACTTTCATGTTTGTCTTATACTTCAGAAAAATTTTAATTTAAAATTAAAAATGAAAATGAGCTAAATACTAACTAAAGGTCTGCTAAACTTTTGTAGATTTCCATCAGGGTCAGTGTATTAGGACAAACAATTATGAGAGAAAACAGATCCTGTCATCAGTACCTGACCAACCCAGTTTGAGTGTAGCAACTTTCAAAAAAACAAAAACAAAGCAAAACTAAAATCTGATCATTTTCAAACATTATTATTTACGGTACACTGCACGTTCTGTACTTGAGTTGCTCAATTGACCTACATCCACAGATCTGTGAGATCCACTCGCTGCAGGTACATAATCAACTTCTAAACGAGCACATGAGGAGACGCCTGTAAAGAGAAATAATGAGGAGGTTCAGGGCAGGAGAGCGAAGGTTTGACATTCTGTTTTCCTGTTCAAACAGCCGCTGGTTCAAAGCCAACTGGGTCAGTTCTGTCAGATCTGCCGTACACGACTGTACAACACCGTGCGTTTATGTGTATGTGTATGTGTGTGTGTGTGTGCGCGTTCAGGTTGGAGAGTTCAACAACCGGCTTCAGGAAGTATAAATCTCATTCATGTTCTTATCAGAGAAACTAAACAGCCATGAGAAGCTACACAGTCATCAAATTCAATAAAATATGTTCCAAGAACGTTGCGCTAAGATTCACGTATTTAATTATTTTGTGTAAGCGCTAAAGGAACATTCCATTTGATCACTTTGCAAACATTGTTGAACTGTTTCTGTTGAATGTTCCAAAACAGCTAATGACATTTATAAAATATCAGATGAGCATCCAACTGAAATGCTTCAGGAAAAAATAAATGTTCCACGTCTAAATAATGTTTTGGTGCTAACATTTTGAGAAAATTATTAAAGAACATTGAACATTCTGTTAAAATGACTGGAAGAATGTTTGTTCATAACCAGGACAAAACCATCCCACATTGTTAAGGAAAACTGCTGTCGAACATGTTTTGTGGAAACTGATGCATTTTATTTTTCAGGATTCTCTAAAGAATAGAACGTTCAAAAGAATAGCTTATATTTGAAATGTCTTTACTTTGTTTTCGTACAAATATTGTGCAGCACAAGTGTTTTCAACACTGCTAATAATCATAAATGTTTGTTGAGCAGCAAATCAGCATATTCGAATGATTTCTGAAGGATCATGTGACACTGAAGACTGGAGTAATGATGCTGAAAATTCAGCTGCGCATCACAGAAATAAATTACAGTTTAACAGATATTCACTTAAGAAAGTGTTATTTTAAATTGTAAAAATATTTCACAGTTTTATGGTATTTTTGATCAAATAAATGCAGGCATCAACAAATGCATGCAATCATTTGGCACTAATATGCAAAGCTGGGTAGATTACTTACAAATTGTAATTCCATATTACGTGACAAAAATTGTAGTCAGTAACGTAATCCCTTACAATACTTTTACTTTAGATTACTTTTGTCCTAACTCGTTTATCACATTGATTTAAATAGAATAACCTTGTACCACACTGACATGAAAAGAGTAAGAAAATGTATTAAAGACAATAAAGAAGTAAATTATCAAGGTTTATATATATATATATATATATATATATATAATTAAAATAATTTGAAAATAAATCAAAATAAAATAACTTGTTAAAAAAAAAAAAAACTAGTTTTTTTAGTTTACCTGCATGTCATGTGACCATAACCAATGTCAAATCAGAGATTGTTTAAGTTTTCATTTAATTTTTACTTAATATTTTGAATTGTTATTTTTTACATCTTCTGTTTTCATTTTAATTTTAGTACTTTTTTTAATAACATTGTAAAGTCTTTTAGCCTTTTTAGTATTTTTTTTAAATCAGATTTTTGCAGTTGTACTGGCAAAAAAGTATTTATTTATTTATTTATTCATTTATTCATTCATTCATTTGCTTACTTACATTTAGCCATGGCAGAAGATATTAATACTTATTTTCAAGACTATTTTCAAGTGTAGTCATAATCATCATCATTATTATTATTATTATTATTATTATTATCATTATTATTATTACTGTTATGTTTTTTTTTTTTGTAATTTCTATGGCAAGAACATTTTATTGATCTAAAATAATAACAATAAAAAAAAAATCTAAATGATCGATTTTTCTTTTATGCCAAAAACCATTATTAAGTAAAGATCATGTTCCATGAAGATATTTAATCAATTTCCTACCGTAAATATATCAAAACATAATTTCTGATTAGTAATATGCATTGCTAAGAACTTCATTTGGACAACTTTAAAGGTGATTTTCTCAATATTTAGATTTTTTTGCACCTTCAAATAGTTGTATCTCGGCCAAATATCGTCCCATCCTAACAAACCCATACATCTGTGGAAAGCTTATTTATTCAGGGTCACATTTTTGTAAGGCGTGCATGCTTGTGTGTGAGCGTTAAAAACAGCGCACGTGACATTTCTCTCCTTATATCCCGTGTATCTGCGCGCTATCCGCGTTCCAGATGTGGAGAAGCGCGCGCCAACGCAGGACGCCGCGCGAAGCCAAATCAGGTAAACAAAGGAACCTCAGATCCCACGCTGAGCTCCTGTTTTCACTCGATTCACAGCCGCCTGCCTCCAGCCCCGCCGGGACACGCACTTATGCTATCCGTGTTTTGGTTTGGTTTTAAGACTTTTGGCCTCTGGAGATCCTCCGCAGGAGGAACCGAGAAGCTGCGAATTACATTTTTGATGTTACATATAAAAGTTTACACACAAATCAACTTTTACAAGCTATACTGTGGAATATTTAACAGCGAGCGCGAGGCTATGAAAAACCAGAATGGGATTTAAGAAAGTGTTGCTTTTTCATTCATTTCTTGTGGTGTTTAATGGGTCAGCTATCAGTATGTGAGGAAAGACTGTGCTGTAGCTACATAAACAGTGGAATATTTTCCCTTCAAATTAAATCGACGCTGGCACAGTCGTTTTTTCAAGTTTATCATCTCCTGAGGAATATTTCATAAGCACGGGTCAAATATTTTCCCAGTGCACTGTTTGTGCCAAGATGCCCGCTGGAAAATAAGCTGCTATATGGGCTGGTAAACTGAGAGTATCATAATAAAGCTATTAAACTGTGAGTGCTTTCATAAACACGTGTTTAAAAAATGAACCGTGCACATCTAATCTGTTTAAAGTCATATGCCGCGTACTTACATAAAAACTGGTGTCGGTGTTGTACAAGAAGCTGATGCTGGAAATCATGTGACTTAAACGCATAAACACAAACTAAAAACTGTAAACACAACTTAAGACTGTTTTCCAGAGATCGTCAACCTGGTGAGCATTACACAGGCTCCAGAGCAGGTTCGTATCCTTTAACTTGTGGAGCGAAACTCCACATGTTGAGTAGAACTAAATGAAAATTAGCTGAAAACTGTGCACAGCCTCAGGTCATCCAAAATGTAGATGAGTTTGTTTCTTCATCAGATTTGGAAAAATGTAGCACTGCATCACTGTCTCACCAATGGATCCTCTGCGGTGAATGGGTGCCGTCAGAATGAGAGTCCAAACAGCTGATAAAAACATCACTATAATCCACAAGTAGGTCAATATCCGTAGGGTGCCATGATAACTTCACATACAAATGACCATGAAAGGGTGTGTTATGTTAGGCTAAGTTTTTAAATTCATAACAAAAGCATTACTTGACTCTTCAGATACATTTTCTAGATTTTTTTTTTAGTTTTGTGTAGAAGGATGTGTTATTTAGCTATGTCCTATGCACTGCTCATTAAATTTGAATGAGAGTAACATATAGTCAAATCATAATATTTAAAAATTTTGTTTTCCTATTAATATTTTGTTAAATAAGAGATTACTCAATTTGAGTGTATTGACCATTCACTGTTAAAAAAAAAAAAAAGAAAAATTAAAAATTACAAATTTTAGTTCACTCAACTCAAATATCCAGATCAACTTAACATTTCATGTTGACTAAACTTAAAATTTTAAGGCAGCACAAACACTTACTTTTTTTTAAGTTGAAACAACTTTTTTTTAATTATTATTATTACAGTGGTAATAAAAAAAACTAAACAAAAAAACAAAAAACAATATTTTTATTGAATAAAAAAGAAGAGTTTGTCCATGTCCCTTGAATGGTTGTCCACCCTGTCATATTGGGGAATCCGCCCCTTTAAGAAAAGGCCATCCCCTTTAGTGACATCAGGACAACAGATTTTTTGTCTCTTCAGTGGCAGGAATTTCAACAGCTAAGGTGAGTAAGTTGGTGACTTTTGCTTATTTGATTTTCCTAAACTTAACATGTCCTCCCTGTCTGCATAAAATATGCTGGAAGTGATTAGAATACAGTATTTTCAAAATATGTAAGTTTAAATATAACAAAATCACGACGGCAGGGTCAGGGTTGCCAGGTTTTCACAACAGAACCCACCCAACTGCTGCTAAAAACTAGCAATCTCTTCAACAACCAGACTAACAATTTGGCTAATATGCTAATTGAAGTTCAAATGTCCACCCTGTCCAGTGTTGCCAAGTCTGCGGTTTACCCGCAGAGTTGGGCTACTTTAACACTGTTGCCATGGGTTGTTTTTGATGTCCGTGGGTTGAAGCGACCCCAATAACGTCATATTTAGCCCCTGAAATACAAATTCACCAGGGGAACCCAGACAAAAAAAGGTGTATTTTATCCCCGGACAGCAATTTTTAACAGGGTACCACCCAGAAACGCGATTGGGATAATTTGAGCAGCAATTGGGCAGGTTTTGTTGTGAAAACCTGGCAACCCTGACCCTGTTGTTGTTCCAAAATGCCCACCCTGTCCAGTGTTGCCAAGTCCACGTTTTTCTTCCGCGAAATTGGGCTACTGTTGCCGCAGGTTTTTTTTTGACGTCTGCAGGTTGAAGCGATCCCAAAAACATCATATTTAGCCCCTGAAATACAAATTTACCAGGGGAACCCAGACAAAAAAAAAATGTTTATTTTATCAGAACACGACTTTTTAATGGGGGATCCCCCTCGAAATGCGATTGGGCTAGATTTGACCAGCAACTGGGCAGGTTTTGCTGAGAAAACCTGGCAACCCTGACCCTGTCGTTGTTCAAAAATGTCCACCCTGTCCAGTGTTGCCAAGTCCACGGTTTTCCTGCTGAATTGGGCTACTTTAACGCTGTTGCCACGGGTTGTTTTTTATGTCCACAGGTTGAAGCAATCCCAATAAGGTCATATTTAGCTCCTGGAATACAAATTTATCAGGGGATCCTAGACAAAAAAAAATGTGTATTTTATCCCCAGAACGTGTTTTTTAATGGGGGACCACACTCGAATCGTGAGTGGGCTAGTTTTGGGCTAGTTTTGAGCAGAAATTGAACATTATACCTTTCAGAAAATATAATTTGCATCTTAATATTGCAATGAAAACACATTTAACAGTAATATATGGTGGATTTGTTTCAGCTTTTGACTTCTCAAGATGTCAACTGATGGACTGGAGTGGTGTGGATTACTTGTGGATTATTGTGATGTTTTTATCAGCTGTTTGGACTCTCATTCTGACGGCACCCATTCACTGCAGAAGATCCATTGGTGAGCAAGTGATGGAATGACACATTTTTCCTCAAATCTCCTCAAATGAAGAAACAAATTTATCTACATCTTGTCGACCTGAGGATGAGCACAACATGTCCAGCATCTTAAACACTTCCAAGTTCTTCCAAGTGAATAATGAGATAAAGCAGTTCTCATGGAAGTTATGAAACACACATTGTTTTGACACAAAATGCTCCATGCGACTCCTTCGGTTCCTGGCAGCGTGAGCGTTCGGTCAATAGCTAATCCTGATGTTGGGCTCAAATGTGTATTTTCCACAGATTCATTTCTCAGGTGCATATAAGATTTACGTTAGAGCACCAATTGAGTGATTTCGAGGAATTGGCTCCATCAGGTTGTGGCTGCGGTGATGCCGATGTTAAGACTGACCATAAACACATCGCTGAAATCTGTCACACGTGCTATTTCATTCTAGCAGTTTGGGGATCAAGAACCGGCTCGTCTTTTTAAAAATGGTCTAACAAAATGCTGTTGGTGAATGACTTTCATGACAGTCAGTTAGGGAACGCCTGCATCCTTCAAGCAATGCAGACGTCCATCAGAGTCTGATTATGAGAAATAAATACTTCAGCTACAAGAGTAGTGCATTTACTAAAACGAAAGCTATAAAATGACAATATCACATAAAATTACTTAAATAAATTTAAATGTACTTAAATTCAAATGAAACCTGAAAATGTAAAATAAAAGCTAATTCAAAATATTGATGAAATATGAGTATATAAATAATACTAAAATAACACTGTATAACAGAGGTCTATATAATTTGTGCACGATTTTGCAAATTTTCTGAAGTCGTCAGTGTTATGGGGTAAAATTATTATAATATAGTTTTAACTAATATTTTGAGTAGTTTTCCATTTTGATTTGAATTAAGATGTCTGCTGCTGACTTTTGTGTTTTTAGCATTTTATTTATTTATTGTTTAACAATTGTGTTAGATGATTTCTGAAAACAAGTCAAAATTGCATTAAAAAGTATTATTACATTCAGAATTAATGAAAATACTGGTAAATAAAATGAAATAACATTTTAAATGTGTATTTTGGTTCCTCGGACTCCACAATAAATTCTTTAAACTTAATAGTATTCACAACCATAAAAGTGTAAAGAGTCTGTTTTTTCAAATAAACTCTTCTTATTGATTTATTTAATTATTTATTTTCAGTTATCATTAATGTTATTTTATGTAACTTTTTTATGGTTTTAAGTTTTGGTTAAGTATAGCAACCCTGGAAAAAGTCACATGACAGATTTGTGAGGGACTGACTCACTAACTGTTGTTGTTTGCAAAAGAGCAGAAATTGATTTTCCACTAAAGAAATAGAGTCATATGGGTTTCGAATGGCAGGAGGGTGAGTAAAAGATGCCAGAATATTAATGTGATATGATCTCTGGAAGAGCGTGTTGATCTGGTCTTGTTTTTCTGGCAGTTTTCTAACTGCTCCCATTTTGATTTTTGTCACCTAATCTTTCTGACACTCTCGGTGGCCGTTTGTCTTTCAGCCAGTCTTATTCCGTCCTCGAGCGTCTGTTATTACAATACGCATTCTTGCAGCGCCATGGTCTCGCTCCAAATTAAGAGGTCTCCAGACCCAATCGAGAGCAGCTGAGAGAGATTTGTGGTTACATGCGAGACGAGCCATAAACCGGGGTTGCTTGATGTTCCTGCTTCTCGGATGAGATTTACTGTGTTCAAACTCAATCACGGGCCGCCAGCACAACACCGTGTTTCTGAAACCCGACTCGGTACATCTCGTCTGCGTGACGTCAGGAAACACGATGTGTCTGCACCTTAACGGGAAACCAAACCATAACAAGCGGATTGCAGCCTTGGCACGGACGAGACGTTACGTCTGAAGTAAACAGGAAAGCCTGGGATCACAAATCTATATTTGTGGACACACGGATTCAAAAAGGGCTATGTTTAATTAGAAAGGAGCCTCAAAGTAAACAGAGGAGCACGCTGAAGAAATAATTCACGAAATGTCATCATTTACTCATCCTCGTATTTCGTCTGCAAGATTTGACATTATGGAGTACAGTGCAAAAACTACACCCAAAGCATGCTCGCATACACTACTTGCTTTAGTGTATTAAATTACATTTAGAATTTCCTCAAAATTCAAGATATGGAGCAAAAATACCCCCGTAATTCTTTGACATTTGGGCCTATATTTATATAATTAGAGTTAGTTAAATAATAATAATACTAATATTAATATAATTGATTATTAATTATTATTGATTATTAATAATAATCTGCCATTATTTATTCAAGCTCACATTGTTCCAAATATGTATGTTGTTTTTATTTTCATGAAAAAAAAGGACTTTTAAAAAAATCTTGAATTAAAAAGTATATATATATATATATATATATATATATATAAAACAGCGGTATGAAAGTTTTTGATTACTGAAATAAAGCAAAAATAAAATAAATAACTTTAATATTAAATGGTATAATATTAATAATATTAATTAAAAAATATTATTATATTATTTATAGTTTTAATTAGTATTTTGAGTCTTAATAATTGAGTTTTCATTCTTTTGAGTTTTAATTTCTATATTTTCCATTTTGAATTTCATTTTAGTTAGGTTTTAGTACTTTTCTAGTGTTTTTATTTTTTATTTCATTTTTTTTCTACATCAAGTTAAACTAAATAAAAATGAGAAATGCTGCTAACATTGTTCCAAAACAATGTAAAATAAATAAATAAATAAAAATAA
This sequence comes from Labeo catla, assembly GCA_012976165.1. NCBI lineage: Eukaryota > Metazoa > Chordata > Actinopteri > Cypriniformes > Cyprinidae > Labeo > Labeo catla. The sequence goes on from VONZ01001729.1 coordinate 83,221, forward strand.
TAAAATAAATTTAAAAAATAATGATTACAGCAGTGTGAAAGTTTTTGATCACAGAAATAAAGCAAAAATAAAATAAATAATTGAAATATTACAATTTATAATATTAATATAACTTGATTTAGTTAATCACAAGAGTGCCGTTTTTCTCCAAATATACAATAGTTTTATACAACAGTTCAATAAACAGTAAGACTTAAATTTCAGACACAACAGTTCCTGTTTTTGCTCTAGTTTCCCAAAATAGTTCCAAACAAGCAACAGCAGAACTGTTTTGCCTCTCTGAGCAACACATGATGGTGTTTTGTTACTAAATGAATCAGCTGTTTGAATGAATGGTTTGAATTAATGACTCAATGACTCACTCATGCTGTGATTTGCCGCCTCCTAGTGGAGATTTTGATTTCATATTTAAAGTATATTTTCCTCTGTCTCTTACTTTTTTAAATAAGCTTTGACAGATCAGTTTTGATTAGAACAAAATGTAAGTCATTTACTGATAGCGTTTCCCTCATCATTTCAATGAGAACCAATGGCGTTCGGTGTCAGTGAAATAAAACCAGGTGCGACGCATCTGAAGCCGACACGTTTGGATCTAAAACAGGAGTCTCAGGTGACAATTGCGATTTTGACCCCCCTCTACAAAATAGTGAATTACTCAGTAAATATATTACTCATGACATTTAATATTTTGGCTTTCACTTTTGACTTTCTTCAGAAAAAAATGTAGCAAAATCAAAAATTTGAGCCGGGGAAGTTTCTGAAATTTGGTTGATTTGACACGGAATGAATTTCAGACACGACAGATGCTGTTTTTGCTCTACTTTCCCAAAATAATTACAAACCAGCAACAGCAGAACTGTTTTGCGTCTCTGAGCAACACATGATGGTGTTTTGTTACTAAATGAATCAGCTGTTTGAATGAATCAGTTGAATGAATGACTCAATGACTGACTCCAACTGAAATTCAGATTTTATATTTAAAGCATATATATGTATTTTTAAAATGCTCATTATAAACTTTGACCAGATCAGTTTTGATTAGAACAAAATGTAAGTCATTTACTGATAGCGTTTCCCTCATCATTTCAACGGCGCTTGATGTCAGTGAAATAAAACCAGGTGCGGCGCATCTGAAGCCGACATGTTTGGATTAAAAATAAGCAAATGATGACTTTATGCTGCTTTATGAAGACAGATATTCAAACATTTCTTTTTTGTGTTTCACCAAAGAAATAAAATACAGGTTTGGAGCAACTTGATGGCGAATAAATGACTCCAGAACTTTCATTTTAAATCGAGTCTTGACAGCGCGGCCTTGTATACAGAACGAATGGCCTCTTGCTCCGTTTGTTTGTATACATTCTCACATGACAGAAATATATCCGTTCACGTCGACTGCACTGAGCCTTTGTGGTAATTCAGAGCACATGGACGCAGAAATCCAACTCCTTTCACATTCACAAAACATAATTAAACATCATAAAACTCTGACCTAGTTTTGGGAGCACATGGGCTTCTGGAGGAGGCCTTTTCTAGACGAGGGTGAAACTGGGCCAGACCGAGACTCGAACCCGTCACATCGAGCTTGGGATCGCTGCTCGTTCGCTTTCCGTTTCAGCAGTTCCACGTCGCGGCCCTAAAACGGTGGAAGTCCCCTTTGGCAAATGCAGGTAACTGTGAATAATTGCAGAATAAGTAGACGCCTGAAGAGAGTCATGTCTTACACTTTGTTTTTCCACTCCTTCATCAAATAACGGGGCCAGGGCAGTTGGACGCGGGACGGCGCTGAAAGTCTCACTTCCGAGAAGCCCCGGGCTGTGGTTTGGACGCGTTCGGCTCCTCTGCCGTCCGCAGACCGGCGTCCTGCATCGTACCTGTGGGATACGGGACAGAGCAGCGCGCACCGCCATTAAAACACTATTGAAGACCTTTGATAAATGACTGACCAACATGTTTACTGATGTGACCCTAATGATGCTGCTTGAAAAGTCTGGTACCAATTGTGGCTTTTAAAAAGTGGCTTCAAAATCGTGAAATAATGTCCCTCTAGCAAAACAACATGAAATATATACAAAAAATATTTTTTAAAAATTGAGCAGTGGTGCACACAAAAATGACATGGTAAGAAATTTTGAAACCACCATAAACATCAATGCACTAAAATATTATGAGGTTTTAAAAATAGACAGAAATGCTGGAAGGTTTGGTCAGTTTATGTGTGTGTGTGTGTGTTTTCTTCAGGAACATTAAAAACAGCAATATTAAACCATTTTAGCGCAGCTTTAAGAAAATGTCGTTTGAAAAATGTTAAAACATGATTAGTCCTAAATATAGCAAATAAGTATAATATTAATAATATCATAAGTCAATAAATATTTGAAAAAAAAAATTGACTTAAAAAATAATAAAAATGTATCATGATAATAACAGAAAATGTATTATAGTTTTATTTGTTTGAAAACAAATACCAGCCAATGAGGTGCTAAACAACAACAAAACAATAATAAGAATACATAAATAAATAAAGGTAAGAAAAAAAAAGATTTGTCACTTTAGTCACTAAAATATTTATTTTATAGAAAATAGACTTAAATATTTAAAAGTAAGCAACTTATAATAAGTATAATATTAATATGATCATAAATCAATAAATATTTGAAAAAATTTGACATACAAAAATTATAATAAAAATTATTAATAATAATAACATAAAATTAGTATTTATTTGCTTGTTTGAAAACACATATCAGACAATGAGATGCTCAAAAAAATGGCAAGAAATAAAAATATTTGTCACGTTAGTCACTAAAATATTAAGAGATTTTATAGAAAATAGACTTAAATGTTTAAAAGTAAGCAAATGTATTTATTTATTTATTTCCTGCAATATTAATTGATTAATTAATTAATTAATTAAGCCTAAATATAGCAAATAAGTATAATATTAATATAACCAGAAATCAATAAATATTTGAAAAAAAAAATCTAGTCACTACAATATTAAAATAATATAGAAATAGAGACCAATCAATTTTAAACCATTTTAGTGCAGCTTTAAGAAAACGTTTGATAATAATAACAGAACATTAATATTTATTTGTTTGTTTGTTTGTTTGTTTGAAAACAACACATACAGTATCAGCCGATGAGGTGCTCAAAAATGGTAAGAAATAAAAGAATTTGTCACTTTAGTCACTAAAATATTAAGAGATTTTATAGAAAATAAATGTATTCAAATATATATATATATATTTTTTTTTTTTTCTGTAATATTAAGCCATTTTAATTTGGCTTTAAGAAAATGTTGTAATAATAAAATTGTATCAGTTAAATACAACAAGTATGTTGGTAAATAAATAAATAGAAAACAAGTAAATAAATAAATAAACCAATAAATACTGTAATATGAGCTATGGGGTATGTAAACATGACTTTTTAAAATGAAAAGTAAAAAAAAAAATTATATTATTATTTTTTTTTTTTTATCAGCAATATTAAGCTGTTTTAGTGTAGCTTTGATAGAATTTTTTAAAAAAGAAATAAAATGTATTTAATTTGAGTGTTTTTAAACACGTCCTCTGAAAACCATTAATAGAACATAAATAGAAAATCTTAATGGAAATGTGAATATATATATATGTATGTTATTGAATATATGTCAGTGTAAATCCTGACCCTGATATTCAGGCTATTTTCCGGCGTTGGTCAGACAGTCAGTCCTGTAGAATTAATGCTGTTACACACAAACACAGCAGGGAATGTTAATGCCTTCTGACAGCATCAGACATACTGTTGACCAAACACAGTCTCTGACCTCTCACAGCTGTAATATGTCTGATATTTGACACATGGCTTTGTGTCAGAATTCGTATAATTGCTCCACATTTTTATTTCGTTTCATGATATGGTCACATGAAATGACTGTTCTGACCTGCAGTCCCTTTAACCCTCACATAAGGCATTATAGGTCATGTGTGCTGTTTTTTAGAAGTGAAAATATTTTCTCGTAAGGTTAATATGCAGTCAGCTATAAGTAATGCATTTGTAGGTTGATTTCACCAAACTGTTTGGTGTTTTCTTGAGAATCCTGACCAGCGTTGAGTGATTCAGCCAATGGCGTGAGTTGGGGGCGGGACTATCTGTTTGTCTGACCAATGGAAGATAGGAGGCGTGTTCAACAAACATCATTATACATGCAGATCCATTTGGTGTAAATTAGGCAGTTTATAATATGCAAAATATTAACTAGAGTGGTGTAATTTGCATATATCTTTGTGGTATTTTATTTACATGGTGATGAATAAACAGAGACGCAAACAGTAGACATGGCGTTTAATAGTGTGGCATTTTACTAAGCAATTATGAAGTGTTGTAGCATAACTAATAAAACCCAGAATGTCTTGTAAATATAACCACAAGAATCTGCAACGCTTTATAAAAACTACTATAAAACTAACGTTAGGGTTGCTTTGACAGGTGACGTATTTGTTAGTGGTTTGTCCAAATCTCTAACCCAGTGTTTGAGCAATATTAGGCCTAATAGTGATGTTGAAGTGCAGGTTTTTTGCCTTAAATGGCTCAGGTTCTTTACTGTCACCCTTGACTAAGCTCATTCAGTCTCATCTGAAAGTGTCCGGTCATCCTTTAAAACACTCCGTCACATGTCATCTGGCATTTAAACACTTTGCAACAAAAGCCGTCCTGCTGCGGGTCAACGCCTAGAGCTGGTTAGAAATGTCAGGTGACTTTTTCTTGGTGAAGCAGATCAAGGGAAATTTCCACTTAGTGGTTGTAGGGTGCTGAATAAAAATGAAGGGAAGTCTTAAACAAAGACAGAAATATTTTATATATAATATAATAAAATAATAATAATAAAATATTGAGCTGACATGGTAATAAATAAATACATTTATTATATTTAAATATATTTATACACAGTTAAATAAAAAATAAATATTTCAAATTATTTAAATAAATATTACAACAGATAAATCAATAAATAAATCTAGTTACTAAAATATTAAAATATTTTATTGCAGATAAACAGAAATGCTTAAACGGTAAGCAAATGTACGCAAGTAAAGTAAATAAATGTAAGTAAATTTATCTATTTATTTATTCATTCATTCATTCATGTATACCATTTTAGTGTGGCTTTAAAAATGTTAGGCTATTATTTATTTACTTATTTATTATTTACTTATTTATATTAAGCCATTTTAGTATAGCTTTCATAAAATGTTTTACATTTTAAAAGGTAAACAACAACAATATCACAAAACATTAATAATAATAATAATAATAATAAAATGTTGAGCTGACATGTAAATAAATAAATAAATAAATAAAGCAAGGAAATGTATTTATGTATACAATTTTAGGGTGGCTTTAAAAAGTTAGGCTATTATTTATTTATTTATTTATTTATTTATTTATTTAAAGTCATTTTAGTGTAGCTTTCATAAAATGTTTTACATTTTAAAATGTAAAAACAACAACAACAACAAAATACTCAAAAAAATAAATAAATAAAAAAAAATATATATATATGCTAAGCTTTTAAGCCTGATAACATTTTCTTGGTGAAGCAGTTCAAGGGAAATTTCCTTTTAGTGGTTTACAAAAAGTAGTGATTATAAGGTGTTGAATAAAAAAAAAGAAACGCCAATAAGGTGAGCCTATTACCCTAAAAAAATCATAATAAATTTATATATATATAAAACATTAGATTGAGCTGACTTGGCAAGAAATAAAAAAAAATAAATAAATAAATAAATAAGCCATTTTAGTGTGGCTGTCAAAAAAAAAAAAAAACTTTTAAAATGTAAAAAAAAAAAAAAAAAAAAACAACAACAACAAAAGAAAAAAATAAAAAATAAAAGAAAAAAGCAGATACTCACAAAAAACATAAGGCTAAGCTTTTAAGCCAGATGACATTTTCTTGGCGAAGCAGGTCAAGGGAAATTTCCAATCGCTGGTTTTCAAAACCCAGTGATTATAAGGCACTGAAGAAGTGAATAAACCAAGCATGGCACAAATAAATCACAGATAATCAGGATAGACAGAAACATTACTGTCTGTGCTTTTAGGAGGCCTAAATATCATGAACATTCAGCGAATTTAGCTTTTTAGGCCTAAGCTTCTTTACAGACAGGTATTTAATCATACAATGATTAAAGATCATAAAGTACAAAAAAAAATTACAAAACAGTCACTAATTTATTTACAAGTGACATCTGAAAGATGTAAATACAACAGCTGTATGCTTTACAAGAAAATACAAGACTATGTCGGTACTTGCCTTAATTGTTTGTGAAATTTACTAGCAATTTCTGAGTGAAAATGAAATCCAGCGGCATTTTTAACCCTTCTGAACTCTCATTGGTTGCCAGGGTGTTGCTAGGCGGTATTTATCAGTATTTGTCAAGTAGTTGTTCTGTTGATAAATAATCCATTTACTGCCTGATTTGCATTGTCAAAACGACACCACGGGACTGTATTTGATTCATTTCTAAAATAAAACAAGAAAGACTCACAAATAGGAGTTTATATAAGCGTTTTGACTGGTTTCCAGAAGGGCCGCGACTGTCTGTTCTTCTTTTTCCCTCTTTATGCGAAACAGTCGTGCTATTCACCATCTTTCACCCATTAGCATTTCATCCGCTTAATGCATCTTTATTTCCATCTCGGGGGTTTCTTATACACACTGGTCGCTCTAATAAGAAACCGAGATCTCAGTCGTAAACAAGCTTGTTCTCCCAGGTGAAAGCTCCGTCCTCTTCGCATTAAACTTTGTTGTTCTTCGCCATCCCATGCCAGCCTTCAAAAGAGAGCTATTTCTGTCTGGCATCATCATCAGTCGAGCCCTTTTGTTTCGTATTAGAGCCGTTTTCCTCCTCGTGGATCCTCCGTCAGCGTCGCAGGCCTCACGCTGCAATGTTTGCAGTGTTTGCAGCAGCACGTGGCAAAAGCTCTTTGTTTTGATGGTCCTTCAGGAAATCAGAAGCAGATGATGTGTGTCTAATTATCTCGTGATTTAACCCGCCAGCAGCCACAACCAGCCTCCTTCAGTCCATCTGTATGGAGTCGAAAAAGTGGACGAGGACCCTTCAGCTGCATCCAAATGTGTTGCTTTTCACATCAGACCCATCAGAGCTCTGCAGACACAATCATATACTCATTTCCTTGCATTGATGCTTAAAGGGACAGTTCACCCCAAAATGACAACTCTTTCATCATTTACTCACCTCAAGGTTTACAAATCTGTATGGATGTCTTTCAGATGCTGGACTCAGATGAAGATGTTTTAATGAATGATGGTGACCAAACAGCTGACGGCAGCCACTGACTTACACAGTATGGAAAAAATACAATGGAAGTCAATGGCTACCGTCAACTGTTTGGTCACCAACATTCTTCAGAAGAAAGAAACTCACATGGTGTTGGAACAACTTGGAATGTGTCGTAATGTATTTGTGTCCATTTTGACCTGAAAGAGATACATTTAAAAAAAAAATTTTTAAACCTTTAAACTTTGCAAATGCTTTCTTTTGTTTATTTATTTATTTATTTATTTATATTGTATTTTATTGTAACTATTTTATTATTAAAACAGTTTTTAGAAAGGGAAACTTGGGAAAGGAAAAATTTGCAAATGCTTATATATATATATATATATATATATATTTCTTTTTGGAACTATTTTTAACTATTAAAACGTTTCTAGAAAGGAAATTACACTTTGCAAATGTTTTTATTTATTTATATTTGATTGTATTTTATTGTAACTATTTTTACTATTAAAAGCAATTTTTCGAATTGTATTTAGTATTTTATTGAAACTATTTTTTTAAAAAGGGAAACTTTGCAAATGTTTTATTTTAGATTTATTAATTTTTTGTAACTACTTTTAACTAGTAAAAAGTTTTTAGAAAGGAAATTAAACTTTTCAAATGTTTTTATTTATTTATTTTTATTTGATTGTATTATATTGTAACTATTTTTACTAGGCAGGCAAGGCAAGTTTATTTATATAGCACATTTCATACACAGAGGTAATTCAAAGTGCTTTACATAAAAGGAAGTAGAATAATCATAAAAACAATAATAAAAACAATAATCACAAAAAAGGAAGTAGAACAATCATAAAAACAATGATTGCAATAATAAAACAAAAAATGTAAAATGTAAAAACCGATTGATTTAATGATTTAAAAATTGATTTAAAATAAATTTAAGACAGTTAAAAACAGAAAATGATTATACATAATGCAATCAGTTCGGACGAAGCACAGAGCTCATTCATTAAATGCACAGCTAAACAGATGAGTTTTGAGTCTGGATTTAAATGTAGTTAATGTTTTAGCACATTTGATCTCTTCTGGAAGCTGGTTCCAACTGCGGGCAGCATAATAGCTAAAAGCAGATTCCTCTTGTTTTGTGTGAACCCTTGGTATTTCTAACTGACTCGATCCTAATGATCTGAGCGGTCTGTTAGGTTTATATTCAGTAAGCATATCTGCAATGTATTTAGGTCCTAGACCATTGAGTGATTTATAAATGAGTAAAAGTACTTTAAAATCAATTCTAGATATAACTGGAAGCCAGTGTAGGGACCTGAGGACTGGTGTGATATGCTCAGATTTTCTGGTTCTAGTCAGAATTCTGGCGGCAGTGTTCTGGATGAGCTGCAGCTGTCTAATGGTTTTCTTGGTAAGGCCAGTGAGGAGACCATTACAATAATCCAGCCTGCTTGTGATAAAGGCATGAACAAGTTTCTCCAAGTCTTGAGTGGAAACAAAACATCTAATTCTTGCAATGTTTTTAACTAGTAAAAACAATTTTTAGAAAGGGAAACTTTTGGGAAAGGGAAACTTTGCAAATGCTTTATTTTTTATATTTCTTATTTTTTTGTAGTTTTTAGAAAGGAAATTAAACTTTGCAAATGTTTTTATTTGTTTATTTATTTATTTTTATTTGATTTTATTTTATTGGAACTATTTTTACTATTAAAACAATTTTTAGAAAGGGAAACTTTTGGAAAAGGGAAACTTTGCAAATGCTTTATTTTATTTATTTATTTATTTTTTTGTAACTATTTCAACTACTAAAAAGTTTTTAGAAAGGTAATGAAACTTTGCAAATGTTTTTATTTATTTATTTTTATTTGATTGCATTTTATTGTAACTATTTCTACCATTAAAACAGTTTTTAGAATTGTACTTTGTATTTTATTGTAACTATTTTTTTTTTATTATTGAAAACAATTTTTAGAAAGGGAAACTTTTGGGAAAGGGAAACTTTGCAAATGCTTTATTTTATATTTATTTATTTATTTTTTGTAACTATTTCAACTACTAAAAAGTTTTTAGAGAGGTAATGGAACTTTGCAAATGTGTTTATTTATTCATTTTTATTTGATTGCATTTTATTGTAACTATTTTTACCATTAAAACAGTTTTTAGAATTGTACTTTGTATTTTATTGTAACTATTTTTTTTTTCTATTCAAAACAATTTTTAGAAAGGGAAACTTTTGGGAAAGGGAAACTTTGCAAATGCTTTATTTTTTATATTTCTTAATTTTTTGTAGTTTTTAGAAAGGAAATTAAACTTTGCAAATGTTTTTATTTGTTTATTTATTTATTTTTATTTGATTTTATTTTATTGGAACTATTTTTACTATTAAAAACAGTTTTTAGAAAGGGAAACTTGGTAAAGGGAAAATTTGCAAATACTTTATTTTATACTCATCATTTTTTGTAACTATATTTTTAAGTATTAAAAAGATTTTAGAAAGGAAATGAAACTTTGCAAATGTTTTTATTTATTTATTTTTATTTGATTTTATTTTATTGGAACTATTTTTACTATTAAAACCATTTATAAAAAGGGAAACTTTTGGGAAAGGGAAATGTTGCAAATGCTTTATTTTATATTTCTTATTTTTTTGTAACTATTTTTAACTAGTATAAAGTTTTTAGAAAGGAAATTAAACTTTGCAAATGTTTTTATTTATTTATTTTTATTTGATTTTATTTTATTGGAACTATTTTTACTATTAACACCATTTTTAAAAAGGGAAACTTTTGGAAAAGGGAAACTTTGCAAATGCTTTATTTTATTTATTTATTTATTTTTTTGTAACTATTTCAACTACTAAAAAGTTTTTAGAAAGGTAATGAAACTTTGCAAATGTTTTTATTTATTTATTTTTATTTGATTGCATTTTATTGTAACTATTTTTACCATTAAAACCGTTTTTAGAATTGTACTTTGTATTTTATTGTAACTATTTTTTTTTTCTGTTCAAAACAATTTTTAGAAAGGGAAACTTTTGGGAAAGGGAAACTTTGCAAATGCTTTATTTTATATTTATTAAATTTTTGTAACTTTTTTTTCTATCTATCTATCTATCTATCTATCTAGCTAGCTAGCTAGCTAGCTTTTTCCTTTTCATTTTTGGTGTTATGCTTCCTGTGTTTTTGAAAACATTATTAACTTTATTTTTTTAATCAAATTTTTACAAATTTGGACATTCCCCATAGCATGTTATGTCAGGTTTAGCTCACTTCTGAGTACAAATTTGTCCCCAAAATGTGGTTAAGTACAAACACACACACACACACAGAGTGATGAAACACTGAGCATATCCTGCCATCCGGCCCGATTACCCTGGACTTCCCGGAGGCTTGTGCAACATCCCAGGCGGATCTGTGTGAGATATTCACCCGCACAGATGAAAGCCAGCCACCAGTCAGTGGGCCATTAAACCACAGGAAGGAAAAGCCCCGGGCTCCGAATCAGAATAACTGGCCTTCCCATCCCTGGTCCTCAACTCCCTGCCCTCTGACCAGTGAACGGGAGACGGCAGGTGGGCATGACGTGGAGTGACGGAACGGGAAACCGTCCAGGCAGAAAGTATCTGATTCAAAAAGCAGGTTGTCCTGTAATAGAGCCATCATGTGTATTAGACGGGAACAGACACATTTTAACCCTTTCATCATTGGATTGCATTGCATTATATGTTTGGATCATCTCAGTCTATTCTTACTAAAACACATTGTTGGAGATATGGAGTGACCACTGACATTTACATCATTTTATGTCAGTATCTGCTCTACTGTTATAAGGATCTCATTGATTTACATTACAAGCAGCAGAATTTCATCATATAAATATCAGCATCTGCAAGTTGCATATTTTTGCTCACTTTGAGTCTGTAAATAAAATTGAGCCGCATTCTCACTAGATCAGACTATATGTGTCATAAAAGCCTCATGGATCAAATATGATACTCAACAAACAGAATGATGGTAACCAAAGAGCTGACGGTAGCCGTTGATTTCCACAGTATAGAAAAAATACAATGGAAGTCAATGGCTACCGTCAGCTGTGTGGTCACCAAAATTCTTCAGAAAATCAGAAACTCACATGGGTTTGGAACAACTTGGAATGCGTCATAATATATTTGGGTCCATTTTGACCTGAAAGAGATACACAAATAATAATAATAAAATAATAATTAAATGTTGAAACTTTGCAAATGCTTTATTTATTTGTTTGTTTGTTTGTTGGTTTGTTTTACTGTAACTATATTTTATTTATGTTTATTTTTCTACTTTAGAAAGGGAATAACCATAAAAAAAGGTTTTAGGAAGGGAATAAATCTTTGCAAATTATTTATTTATATTTATTTTCAATTTAAAAAAACTGAATGTTGAAACTTTGCAAATGCTCTATTTTTTATTTTATTTTATTTTATTTTACTGTAACTATATTTTATGTATTATTTTATTTCTATTTATTTTACTATTAAAACAGTTTTTATAAAGGGAATGAAACTTTGCAAATGTTTTATTTACACACACACACACACACATATATATATATATATATATATTAAAATAAAGCATTTGCAAAGTTTCATTCCCTTTATTTATTTATTTTATTCCCTTTATTTATTTATTTTACTATTAATTATATTATTTTGGATCATTATATTATTTTATTTTGGGTCATTTTGACCCGGGTATGTATGGAGTCCCATTAGGTGTCTAAAATACTTTTTGAAAAATTATCTAGGAAGTGTTAAATAACTTTTTCAAATATATTTAGCCTTTTCTAAATAAGCGACCCTTTACAGAAACTTTGTAACTTTGTTAATCTGAAATTTAAACTTTATCAAAGTTAAATATGGATAAAAAATATTTATTTTGATAAAAATATTTATTAAAAAAAAAAAAAAACAGAAAAGAACATATGCATTTTTTAAAGATTTTGTTTAAAGGTTCAATAAATTGTTACATAAAAAAAAAAAAATCTGGCTAATATTTCATATGTCAGGCTTTGGGATAAGAGAAGCTTTGAGAGCCAATGAGGAGGTCGGTCACACAGCTGCTCCCCTCATCGAAACCCAGCCGTAGGAGGAAAGCGAATGCTCATCTGTCCAGCTTAAAAAAAAAACATTCATTTGGGAAAGGGGCCGTGGGGAAACAAACTCTGTGAATCTGATCCAAATAATAGTGAGCTGAATTTTAAAGCATCATACAGGTTATTCAGCATAAAGCTCCTGCTCTCTTTCCTAGGCCGTCTTTTGGCCAAATTCTGTATATGCAAGTCACTTTGGATAAAAGTATCCGCTAAATGAATAGATGTGAATCTAATGACTTTATCCTTTAAAGTAAGGAGTGTTATTATTATTAACTAAAACAAAACATAAAATGATTACAAAAAATATTTCACAAACTAAAATAAAGCTGAAATTAAACAACATTAAGTTAGTTAAGGTTTTAGTGTTTTTTTTTATTGTTTTTAAACATGTCTATATTTATTTTTAATTCAGTTTTACTTCTACTTATTTTAATACATCAAGTTAATGCTGCTAAATCTTATGTTTACTTGCACAACCAGTAAAGAAAGATCATGTCCAGTTCATTAACTTTAAAGAAATCTTATATATGTTTTATATATATCTACAATTGTGACTTTTTATTTCACAATCATGTTATTTTGCTTCCCCCACGGAATAAAAAATGAAAAATGTAATTGCAAATTTTTGTCTCGATTCTAAATTTCAAGGAAAAAAGTAAGAATCATGAGATACAAAAGTCTTTCAATTCTTTCTTTCTTTCTTTTTCTTTTCTTATTTTCTCTTCTTATATGTTTGTGATACTGTTTTCAGGACAAAAATACTGTTAAATACTGTTTTTATTTTTTTGCAAAATAAAACATATATATATTTTTTTTTTTAGATTTTACTTAACATTTAACATCTCAAGTAACATTTTTTGGAAAATGTTAAAATTAAAATTCAAAATATAAAAAGAATTTAAAAATGCTACGTTAAACACTATAATATAAGAAATATTAAAATAACACAGCAAAAACATTAAAAAAACTTAAAATAATGTGTTACCCAGCTGCATTAAAAAAGTTTAGTCAACTTGATATGTTAAGTAGTACTAAGTGACTTTAGATATTGAGTTGAGTCAACTTAAAATTTTAAGGCATCTGTGTAACAAACCCAGCTTTTAAGTTTAACAAGCAACATTTTAAATTTAGTCAACTCAAATATTTAAGTTGTCACTTAGTACAACCTAACATTTCAAGTTGACTGAACTTATTTAAGTTGACTGAACTTAAATTTTTAAGGCAGCAGGGTAACAAATTAAAGTTGACTCAACAAATTGTTTTTTTGTTTGTTTTTTTACAGTGTACTACAACTTAGCAGCCTGTTTACTAACACAAAATAACTGACACAGCAAGGTTGCATCAGATTGCATCAAAAAAAAAAAAAAAAATCTAATGCCCTCCAAAAACTGAACCAGCAAAGCATTGACAAAAACAGACAAAAACCTGAGCAAAACACAAGGATTAAATATAATCCAAACCAATCAACGAAATCAACATTAAGTGTGACCTAATCATTCAGCAACCAGGAAGACAAACCAATTTCACTCTTCACCATTCCTCACACTCACGACTTAGGAATGCAACGATTAAATAATCACCTCTGTGATGTTTTTAACTATCATCAAAATGATGACATGAGTTGAAATTATAAGATGAAAATCTTATGAGATAAGATGTCATAAGTATGCAATACTATACAGTTATTATGAGATCAAAAGGTCAAAATTACTACATACTTAGTCATAGTTATGAGATAAAAGACATAATTGTGACCTAAAAAGTCAACATTGTGAGTTAAAAAGCCAAAACTGAGATAAAATGCCAAAATGATGGCATGAGTTGAAATTATAAGAACAAATCTTAAATTACGGGATTACCCGTCTAAATTATGACATGAGTTGAAATGATGAGCCAAAAGCCAAAATTATGAATCATGATTTAGCAAAGCATGCTCGTCTTTCCTATTTGGCAGAAAGATTTTAAGGTAGCTGGGTGACAAACCCAGCTTTTAAGTTTAACAAACAAAATGTTTAGTTTAGTCAACTCAAATATCCAAGTTGCCACTTAGTACAACTTAACATTTCAAGTTGACTGAACTTAAATTTTTAAAAATTATTGTAAATTGACTCAACAAATTGTTTGTTTTTTGTTTTTTTTTTCAGTGTACTTCAACCAGCAGCCTGTTTACTAACACAAAATAACAGACACAGCAAGGTTGCAGCAGATTAAATAAAAAGAGGGATTTAAGAGCAGCAGTCATTTTATTATCCAAAAACTCTAATGCTCTCTAAAAACTGAACTGAACTGAACCAAAAACAGACAAAAACCTGAGCAGAACACAGGGATTAAATATAATCCAAACCAATCAAAGAAATCAACATCAGGTGTGAGCTAATTATTGGGCAACCAGGGAGACAAACCAAATTTGGGAAAACTGGAACAAAGAAAATGTGTACAAAAAAAGATAAGCCTGAAAATTTCACTCTTCACACTAACGACTTCGAAATGCAACGATTAAACAATCACCTCTTTGATGTTTTTAACTAATTCCCTGTTGTTTATTTCAACAGCATATTGTTGGATCACAGAAAAAGTGGCTTGTGAAAGCAAAACCGCATTTGAACTTTTCTTATTCTGACTGTTTAATCGTGACCCGTCACCATTGGTTTTGACACATGCAACACATTTGCGGTCACTGGTGTCAGAGTTGGCGTGGCAAATGCTGGCACGCGCAGGTTAAATATTCATTATCAAATGGCATTGCAGTGCCCTAAATGTGACATGGAATGGTTAAAGCTGTACAGACCTTTGGAAAATTGTGGGTGGAGTTGGTGAAAATAACCTGTCAACAGGTCAGCTATTTGAAAAGAGACACTGCTTTGAAATAAATGGGAAAAATATCTGCCATCTACTTACCCTTATGTCACTCCAAAATGACTTACTTTCAACTCTAGAACACAAAAAGAGAAACACTTAATATTTAAGGTCAGCGTTCATAGGGTTGCAAAGAGCAGCGTCAACATGTTGTACGAAAGCAAGTCGTACGACTTTAAAATAACGTGAGGGGTAGTAAATGATGACAGAATATTGTAGTGTTTCTTTAGGCAGCATCTGCTGGTTTTCCACACACTGTCAGGTCTGAGAACATCAGCACACGCCTGCTGGTGTGATTCGATAGTTTTGAATTACTTTTCCCATCAGGACGCTGCTCGCTCTGAGCGCTGTATCCGAGTCCAGCGCGGTGGTGTACGGTTGAAGCGGTGCTATTCGATCCAACAGACACATCATGTAGGCGGCCCATTTTTTCCTGTTACCACCATATTCCTTTTCAACATTCATATGATAGAAGGCTTTCATTTATTGCAGATGTTCGCCCAGGGAGCAAGAAGCAAATCTGAAATGGAAACTGCGGAGAAGCGCTGAGGCAGCAGAACGCTGTATTTGAACTGCGATTAATGACATTTTGGGATGCACGGCTTACTGGAGAATGGCCAGAATGCTAACGCTAGCGGTCAGGATACCAAGGTGTGGTCACCAAACAGACGTCATCATATCCCTGCAGAAGACTGATATCTTCTGCAGACCCTCGGTAGCCTATGCATAGACTTTATGTGTTATTAATGTTATCCAAGTTGCAGAATGGCTTATGCAATGGATTATAAATATCCGTATTCCTCAAGCAAAGCCACTAGAAATTAATTTTCGCCACTTTAAAAAAAAAATCCTAATTATGAGATAAAAAGTTGAAATTATGAGATACTAAGTCTCATAATTATGAGTTTAAGAGACAAAATTATGACACAAGCTAAAATCATGAACTAAAAAGCCAAAATTATGAGATTTAAAATCCTAAATTTGAAATAGTACACTATTTTTATGAGATTAAAAAGTCAAATTATGAGATAGAAGAATAACTGTGACATAAATAGTCAGCATTGTGTTAAAATGTGTTAAATGTGTTAAAAATTTAAAATTATTAGATACAGAGTCATAATTATGAGATTAACTGTTCATGAAAAGTCATGATTATGAGATAAATGGGCAAAATTATAAAATACTAAATCATAACTATGAGATTAAGAGTCAAAATTGTGAGATAAAATTATGTGATAAAAAGTTATAAATATGACATACTACACTATTATTATGAGATTAAAAAGTCAAAATTATGAGATAGTAAGTCATAATTATGAGATAAAAGACAAAATTGTGACATAAAAAGTCAACATTGTGAGTTAAAAAAGCCAAATATGAGATTAAAAAATCTTAAAAAACTTGAGATAAAACATCAACATGATGACATGAGTTGAAATGATAAGATAAAAGTCTGAAATTATGAGATAAACAGTCATAGGTATGAGATACTATACCATTATTATGAGATTAAAAAGTCAAAATTATGAGATAGTAAGTCATAATTATGAGATAAAAGACAAAATTGTGACATAAAAAGTCAATATTGTGAGTTAAAAAGCCAAACATTAGATTAAAAAGACAAAATTGATTTTGAAATTATATGACACAAATCTTAAATTATGAGATAAACAGTCTAATTTATGACATGAGTCAAAATGATAAGCGGAACAGTCAAAATTATGAGATAAAAAGTCATAAGTATGAGATACTACACCGTTAATATGAGATTATAAAGTCAAAATGATAAGATACTAAGTCATAATTATGAGATAAATTACATAATTGTGAGTTTAAAAGCCAAACATGAGATTAAAAAAGGCAAAAATGAGATAAAATGTCAAAATTATGACATGAGTCGAAATGATGAGCCAAAAAGCCAGATGACATAATATGACATAGTAATGAGATAAACTGTTCATAAAAAGTCATGATAATGACATAAATGGGCAAAATTATGAGATACTAAATCATAACTATGAGAATAATAGTCAAAATGATGACGTAAGTCAAAACTGAGATAAAATTATGAGATAAAAAGTATGAGATACTACACCATTATTATGAGATTAAAAAGTCAAAATTATGAGATACTAAGTCATAATTATGAGATAAAAGACATAATTGTGGCATAAAAAGTCAACACTGTGAGTTAAAAACCCAAACATGAGATTAAAAAAGCCAAACATTAGATAACGTCAAAACGAAGACGAGTTTAAATTAAACCTAAAAATCTTAAATTATGAGATGAACAGTCCAAGTTATGATGAGCCCAAAAGCCAAAATTATGAGATAAAGAGTCATAATTATAAGATAAACTGTTTATGAAAAGTCAGGTTATGACATAAATGGGTACAATTATGAGATACTAAGTCATAATAATGAGATAAAAGACATAATTGTGACATAAAAAGTCAACACTGTGAGTTAAAAAGCCAAACATGAGATTAAAAAAGTCTAAATTGAGATAAAATGTCAAAATGTCCAACTTATGACATGAGTCAAAAAGCCAAAATTATGAGATAAGGAGTCATAATTATGAGATAAACTGTTAATAAAAAGTCATGAAAATTATAAAATACAAAGTTTTGTCAGTTTTGACTTGCATCTTAATTGCAACTTGTCAATTTGGACTTCTTTCATAATTATAAGTTAGTATGTCATATTTTTGACTTTTTATCTCATAATCATGATTTAGCAAAGCGTGCTTGTCTTTCTTATTTGGCAGAAATGAGCTTCCACCTGGTCAGCAGAGACTTCGACACATCTTTTCCCTCCCAGGTAGGTCAGTATTGAAATTATGGTTTTCAGGCATGTATAATAAGTCGAAACAAACTAAGATGATGCCAAAATCCCCAAAAATCTTGTTCGTGATGTTTGCAAACAAAGACACACAGTTTGTGTGGTAAACTGAGTGGGAAACACCGACTCCTGCTCATTAGAACTAGGTCACATATGAATGCTGCAGCTGTTTTATGAATCTGTATTGCAATGATAACAAAAATGCTCTCAGTCAGATGCTACAATCATTTAAGACACTTTCTGTCAAAAGAAGAACAAGAAACAATAAACAGTCTGTTCAAAATGCCTTCAGGTGACCTATATATTGTTCCCTTGCAAGGTTTTTGATGAATTCAAGATCTGGCAGTCACAACTGTAGAATTTGTAATTAGCTTTAATGCAACTCAAACTCCTGTCAAGAAACAGTCCTTGAAAATTGCCAAGACTTTTGGATGCCAGCTGCTGTGTAAGAAGAGTGTAAAATGTGCCAATAAAATGGATGTGTTTTCACATCCTATGTTGTCATAATTTTAACCCCGGAAGCCGCCTACGCCACACGTTTGTACCAAAGCTTGGGGAAAGGAAGGAAATCTGACGTGCCTTGGAGTTTATGAAAGGAAAAAAGTCATAAACTTCACAATGCTGAAGTTTATGAAACTCTATTACTGAGCCGTACCATTTATGACTATGCAGGTTGATATCATCTCACTCCAGTTTTCACAACAAGTTCCCAAACTGTAACTTTAGTCATGTACCACTCCCATTCATCTTTTCATATTGCAGGAAACCCCTCTATTGTTTCGCAACACCCATTCTGGCTTACAGCATGCATGAAACAGATTTATACGTGCCTATGTAGGTGGAGGCTTTGCCGTTTGGTTCCTGGAATGGTGTGACAAACCCCACCATGTAAGCTGAGCCAAAGATCAACCAGGAAAGGCAACCTTGGGAAGCAGGAACACTTTGCTCTAAGGAAGTACATCACAGACACTCGGGAAGGCAACGCCGCCCTAGTGACTCAGCATTGCTGCTAGGATATGACATGAAAGTGTTCTTATGGACACTTTTAACAAAAGACATGAATTTGGTTCCCAAGGATGGGAATGCGCTCAAATTTGTCTTGTACATCTAAATCTAATCTGCCCTTTTCTTTGGGAATGGTGTAAGATGAAAAGGTTTTGGATAGAGCACTTCAAAGCTTTTCTAAGCTTTTCGGATAAGGTGCACACTGTATGTTATAGTTGCAGATAAGACTTCGATGTGACTTTTAGAGAAACAATAATAAGATGGATAAGCTGGACATGACCCATGATTACTCTGATTGCAACCTGACTATACGTCTCTTTATTTCCAAGTACATATGCGTATTTTGTCATAATTATTACTTTTTATCTCATACTTTTGACTGTTGACTTTGTATCTCATAATTATGACTTAGTATGTCATAATTTCCACTTTTGTCATAATTATAATTTTCTTTTATCTCATAATTTAGATTTATGTCAATTTTTACTCATCTCAGAATTATAACTTAGTATGTCACAGCTTCTACTTTTATGTTATAAGTATGACTTTCTATCTCATATTTTTGACTTATGTCAATTTTCACTCTTTATCTCGTAATTATAATTTAATTAGGGCTGGTAAACGATTAATCGTGATTAATCGCATACAAAATAAAAGTTTGAGTTTTGAGTTGCCTAATATATGTGTGTGTACTGTGTGTAATTATTATTTATATATAAATACAAACGCATATATGTATATATTTAAGAAATATTTACAAGTATATGTATTTATTATCATTTTTATAGAATTTATATTTTGTATGCAATTAATTGCGATTAATTGTTTGCCAGCCCTAAATTTAATGTCAGAATTTTGTATTTATAATTATAATTTTGACTTTTACTTAGTCAATTTAGATTTTTTAATCTCATAATTATAATTTAGTATGTCAAAGTTTCCACTTTCGTCATTATTATGACTTTTTATCCTATACTTTTTACTTAGTCGATTTTGACTTTTTATCTCATAATTATAAGTTAGTGTGTCAGAATGTCATAATTATGATTTTTTTTTATTTCATAATTTAGACTTATGACAATTTTCACTCTTTATCTCGTAATTATAATTATAAATATCAAAGTTTCCACTTTTTTATAATGAAGACTTTCTATCTCCTCATTTTGATTTACTATGTCATAATTTCCAATTTTTTTTCATAATTATGACTTTTTGTGTCATAACTGTAACTTTTTATGTCATAATTGTGATTTACCAAAGCATACAAGGCCAGCGGGTCAACAGACCAGGCTTTGACACATTGTTTTTTTGGAACATAAAAAATGAGTCAAATCAAACAAAGATGATGCCAGAAACCTAAAAAATGGGTGACCTGACCACATGTCTCTTTTCTTTGGATCCGAGCACATATACAGTACAAAGTCCTACAACTGACCCTGGTTTTGCATGGATCCTGTTTGGTTCACGAGTACATTGGAGGTTTGAGGCGATCTATAAGTCACACAAGAGCTCGATGCTCTCGTCAGCATCTTTTAGGGAGTTTCTGACCATAACAAGCTGGAACTCAATGAGGCAAATCCAATTACACTTGGAGCCCGCTGTGATGGCCACGGACTAGAAGACTTCATTAAAATCACATCTACCAAATACTCCAGACGCTCCTCCAAACCGTGATTCTCCCTTTGGTGGCTTATATTTGATAGATCAAGGAGCTTCACCAGTGGACCACATCTTTGGCTTACATGCTCCAACACACATTCCTTTCCAGTGTGACGGAAAGATTGAGGTCAACATCTCAGAAAGCTCATTTCATCCCACATTGCCATCAGATCATATGTGGGATCAAACAAACAGATGAATCAGACTTCTCTGAGGTATGGGGGATAACCCTGTGGGGGATTCACCAGAGCAGAAACTCAAGTGTTTAGGGGATAAACTCACGTGGCCTTCCATGAACTGGAGGAGTGCTTGTTTTCCAAGAAAAAAGGCATTATGAAACTTTTTTGTTTTTGAGTATTGTGTGATTTACATGAAATCAGCTGTCACGATGCAGTCCTAATGATGAGTCAGAAAACAGAGGTCAAAGACTATCCATTCAGTACATTTTAAAATTTACACAGATTGTTCAATCAAAATACATCATAAGACATCCATTACTTGATGCATTAAATTATTAAAGCATTTAGATAATTTAGATGATTAGAAGTTAACACCACACCCACACCCACATATCACAGAGATATAAGAGGAAACTTCGTTCATGCTAGACAGAAAGAAAACACCTTAATGCCATAGCAACTGCACAGCATCCACTCCGAACACCCTAGTAACTACATAGCAACCACCCAGAATACCCTAGCAAC